>JBBPQT010000041.1:0-42983 GCA_038092715.1 Boletus smithii | reverse complement strand
ATCTTCATATCAAACACAGGGTGGACACACGCCTGCCGACTTCATCAGGCAAATCAACGAGGAGTACGAACGTCTGAACAGTGATGATTAGGGGGCGCAAACATGATACTATATATTCGGTGTCGGAGCGTGCGCTCAGATCCCTGCTTGCTAGGCGGAGAAGCGTAATGTGCACGGTGGGGCGGCATGCCAAACTACCATGTGCATGATTAGCCACCAAGAATCAGTTCGTACACGATGACTACTAGGTTTAATCCTATCAGGGGGACTTGTTTATATGAGTGACTGGATAATTTTTTCCATGCATGTTTGAACACGCTTACTGCGCATGAGTGTCCGCACGGCACTGATGAGGTTTATTATGCGGACTTTAACGCCGACATCCTGCTGTGCGTATCCGTAGCCGGACTGGTCATAGGACTGGTGGAAAGTAGCGTTGGAGTTCTGAGGTTGGGTTGAGGTCCAGCCGACTGCAAAATGGGGATGACCTGAGTGAGGAAAAGGGAGGAGGGAAGCAGAACACACTGCGTGCAAGAAACCTGTCCTCGCTGAGCACCGCCATGGCATTTATCAAGAGGAGGGAGACATATAGAATAGTACCGATGGTGAGCATCGTTGCGATTGTCGGACGAGCACCGTCAAGAATGTGACCACCAACGCGTGCGTGACAACTCGCGTGACACAGCTAGAGTGTGACACAATTTCTCTTTCCAAGTTGGCAAGCATGCATGCAATCGCGAAAAGTATCAGACATAGTGCGTATGCCAGACGAGCCATGCTCACTATACTCATTTGTTTCACAGACAGTCATGTAGGCTGCAGTCTACGACCTTACTCCTACCCCGAAACCGCCAGAGTACATTGGCAGAGTCGCCGAACGTAGGTTATGCTTCCCGACGACGAGCCCACTCGTACCCTGATCGCTCCCATAACCAGCTATTGGAATCCTATGCAATGGGTTCAGGAGAAATTTGCTCCAGCACCAAAGAAAGCGTCCGAACGTGCGGTCAAGCACCAGGATGGGCCGGATGCAACTCCTGCTCAAGATGAAGTATTCCAGGTAGCGCCCACGGGTGACGCAAAGGTAAAGGAGGTCACGTTCAAGAAAAAACAGGAAAATCAAGTCTTGAAACGCCCCAAGCTACCCGCGCATGAGGTACGTCTCACCGTCCATACGTGAAAAGGCATCTGCTGAGGAACCCCTCCTTGAATCTTAGCACAAATATTCCACAGCAAACTTTAAGATTTCACATAGGAAGCTGAACATGCTTGGGAGGCAAATATCTGGCAAGCCCATCGATCATGCTATAATGCAGATGCAATTTAGTGAGAAGCGCGCTAGCGACCGCATTAAGAGCATGCTGGCTACTGCGAAGCTTCACGCTAGCGTGTACAAGAAGATGGATTCTTCGAAATTGGTTGTCTGTGAGTACATCTCCAGCCTCGCGAATGTTTGGGGCTTGAATGTTTGGCATTTTGCTAACACACGCGTTTGCTCAGCCGAGGCATGGGTGACCAAAGGGCCGAAGCAACTCAAACGTCTTGAGCCCCGTGGACGAGGGAAATTCGGCATACGGGTACATCCAGATTCGCGGCTGAATGTGATACTGCGCCCAGGCAAGACTTTTGAGCAGCTGCAAGGGGAGAAGCGTAAGATGCGGTTGAAGAGGATAGTATCAGCTGGCATTGTTCGTGAGGATGTTCCCCTCCGGAACCCTGCATCGATGTGGCAATGGTAGACTAGGCAGAGTAGCGAATATCTATATCAATAACTCTATTCCCTGCACTTGATGCATTAGGCGTGAAAGTCACAGCCACCGGACGTCGCAAAGTTAACACGTCGCTTTTTGAGCAAAACAACCACACGAAACGATGCTGCGGCGCTGGCGAACACTTTCCCTGCTCCTTGTGAGCTCACTACTCCCTTCCTTCTCCTTGGCCGGCCCAGCTTTTGAAAATACAGCCATAGTACGCGCCATTGAACTCGGCGGTTCTCTCGTACACGTCAGTACAACTTACGCTGTCAAGGCACTTGAGCCAGGTCAAACTGTATACCACATCGCCTTCGGTAAGGATGAGAGAGAAAAGACGAGTTGGATAGAAGCCAAGGTCAAAGGCCAAACGCTACCGCTGCAAATCGCTGACCTCGGCGAACATGAGACAAGGTACGTCGATGTTCATATGTGTGCCCTTGTGGTGTTTGACGCTATTCTGTTGCAAGTGATGTTCATGTATTTGCTGTGACGTTGCCGAGGAAGCTTGCGGTCAATGGAACGATCAACCTTGTTCTCGAGACGATCCAGACGCACGCAACGTATCCCTACCCGGCACAAGCAGCACAGGGAGACCCTCAACTTTTGAAATATGACGCGGACTTATTCGTCCTCAGCCCTTACACTACTCTCGTTCAGCGTACTAAAGTCAAGTGAGTGCAATTTGGCCCTGTTCTTGTCGTGCGGAGCTAAACGCTCGTACAGGTCCTCCTCCCCTGACGTTCCCTCTTATTCTACTCCTGATGGGGTAGACGAATTCGTTGGAGATGCTTCAGTGACCAAGTCTGGAACTACCATCACGTACGGACCTTACCACAATGTGGGTCCCTCTACGACCACGGAGTTCCTCTCCAAGTATCAACAACCCGTCTCCGTGCACTACAACCACGATAATCCCGTTCTCGAGGTCACGAAGCTTCAGCGTTCGGCTGAAATCAGTCACTGGGGATCCAATCTCAATATCGAGGACAAGATTAACCTCCACAATGCTGGACCTCTGTAAGTAGTATGCACGTCCCGTCTCCCTGATTGTTGACCTTTGCGGAATGCGTCCAGCCTCAAAGGACACTTTTCCCGACTCGAGTACCAGAGTCAAAACTATTTCGGTCGCGTCTCTGCGCATATACTAAATGGTTTAATCCTACATCTCCCTCCGGGCGTGACTAACGCGTACTTCTATGACTTAAATGGGAATGTATCCACGTCCCATCTGCGCCGAACCCCATCTGTGCCCAAGGGTAGCAAGGCCATTCAACACAGCGTGCTTGAAATGCGGCCAAGGTATCCGCTTTTGGGTGGATGGAATTATTCGTTTACTCTTGGGTTTGACACTCCACTCCAAGACTCCGTGAGCTGGGATGCAGCGAATCAGAGGCACATTGTTGGTGTTCCCGTCATGACGCACATTCCTGGATCGGTGGTGGACGAGGCCGAGATCAAGATTATTCTGCCCGAGGGCGCGACGTAAGGATTTCAATTTGTATGAAGTGACGGAGGCTGAATGGAAGTATCACAGTGACATTGAGGTTGTAACGCCTTTCCCTGCACTGTCGAGTACGATCTTGACACATGTGAGCTACCTTGATACGACGGGGCGCCCGGCTGTCTGGATGACATACAAGGATTTGACTGAGAAGCACACTGCCATGATATATGTACGTCGAGCGGTGTCGTGTCACGGATGCATCTTCTGACGAGTGGTTGCAGGTTTCGTACAAGGTACCGCTGTCGGCGCATCTGAAAAAGCCGATCGTGGTTGGAGCTGCGTTCATGTCGCTGTTTATGATTGGACTAGCAGCTCGACGGGTTGATCTGAGATTGCACAAGGCGTGATGATTGTAGTGAGGTAGCAGACAAAATAATACAATACATTAAGGAATGATTGAGTGAAACTCTGAATGTCGCTCTTTGATGTTCACCCCGAGTCCGCTTCGTTTTGTCCGCGCTATTGCAACTGAAACCTCGAGTCCGCGCATACCCTCCAGAAGGCTCCTCCGCCCATATGATCTCGCCTTGCAGCTCAAGCAGCTCGCCGCTGATGGAAGTGTCGACGCTGCTGTCCAGCGCCTCCGTTCTGTGCCCAGAGATGCTCAGAACGTTCCCGCATGGAACACCATGCTCTCCCTCTGCATGTCCCACAAAAAGTTCCAACTCGTGTACACGCTCTTCATCGACGTGAGTCCCTCCCCTCTTTCTCGGCAGCTTTTTTCACCCCTCCGTGCAGATGAAACGTCGCGGTTTCTCCCCAAACATTTCCACATTCGTCACCATGTTCAAGGGTCTTTCCCAGATCTCTGACTGGTCAAAACACTCCAAACAGCTCGCTAATGCGCATGCCCTCTATCGCTCCTATCTCGAGTACACACAGTCCATCAAACACCACGATCCTGGCAACATTGCACAACTCTCTCTCACCCCCCTCGCCATCTACATATCCATCCTCGGCACCGCAGGTGATATCCAAAAGATGTTCGATGTCTACTTTGCCATGGACCAAGATGGTCCTCACGCGCCAAACAGATTCGTATTCACGGCCATGCTCCGTGCCATCACCAACAACCAGGAACGCGCAGGCGTCATGTCCGTTCGTGACACTGCTGCTTCAGATGCGAAACACGTCTGGTTACAGATCGAAAAGACCATGCAGAAGCGTCCAGATTTCGAGCTCGACTCGCGCCTCATTGCAGCAACCATACATGCCCTCACCCGTGGTCGACCGGCCGACCAGAATCTTGCACTAGACATCATCGCCCACCACCTTGGTCTTACAAGACCCGGCCACCCAGACCCCTTCAGGCTCTCCCCCCATCTCAACTACTGGACTCTCGATGCTGCCCTTCAAGTCTGCTTCGCAATGCAGAAATTCAGGCTCTGTGTCCATTTCATGCATCTCATCATGGACAATCTCGAGTTCGATCGGCCTGGCGCCCGCTCGCTTGTGGCCAAGTCACACATCCACAAGCTTCTGCGCGCCCACGCATCCCTCGCCATGTTTGCCTCCCCTCACGAGTCCTCCCAAGCTATCGACACAGTCGAATGGTGTCTGAAGAACGATGCTATATACGGCATCCCCGACTTACGTCCCGACATGCGTACCTATCATCTCGTACTTATGACTTGCCTCCGCACCGGCGATTGGGAAGGCGCCATGAAATCATTTCAGCTCATGACGGGCATCCAGACAGATTCCTTCAATGAATCCGAGGGTAAGGCCTCTTTCAGGGTCCAGAAGCGGCCCGAGGGTAGGAGTTTCACGCCAAACGTGGAGACTATGTCCTTCATTATGCGCACCGCGTTACAGACCAAAGACAACACCAAGGGCTTACAGGCATTTCGGCTCTCCGAGTATGTTGGTATCGACAATCTGCTCGAAGATAAGGTCGCCGGACCATATTATCGGGCATCGTTTGCACGGGCGCTGGCGAGTATCGTCGACCAATTATTGGATGATCCGAGAACTGAACACCGTCGAGAGTGGTTTCTCTCGCTCAAAGCTCGCACCCAGCAAATGGTTCGCACCTTCGGGCATACCTTCAGATCGGAGAAGCTTACGCTGGGCAACCTGTCCACGCTGACACAAGAGGACAGCGCAGTCTCATTCGACCTCGCCGCAAGGAGCAGTAAACCTCGCAGTAACTGAAGGCCCACTTCCGCGTGTTGCACCTAGACTCTGCCACAATCATGCATAGATTATATCTACAAGTTAGATACAGGCAAGCAATATGTAGGAGATGACGAGACACGAAAGCAGAAGAGTCCACGACAGGCTGTCTAGTATCCTGCAACTAAAAGTCCCATAAGCAACAGTTCAGCAACGAGTTGAATTACGCAATCGAATTCGGACGATCACCGAATCTCGAAGGGTCACTCTTAAAGACGGGCGTCGGGGGGACGAAAAGGGTATCTTCTGTCAGTGCCATCGACACCGGCTGGTATGTGTGCGGAACTTCCCCAGATGGTTCCGAGCCCCTGAACCCAGACGGGTTCCCCATTGGCATGGGGCTGAATCTTCCAGGCGTCTTCCGAGTTCGAGCATTCTTTTGACGTCTGCAAAGTAAGATGATCCCCACAACGGCAAGTACTATCAACACTAGGGCATTCAATGCCATGATACCGAGGATCGCCGGAAGATATTTGGAGAGATTCTCTATAGCCGTGGCAACGTCCGTCGACAGCGTGACTGTCGTGGATCCAGACCCAGAGTTTGAAACATTGTAGGTGATGTTAGTGTTCGGAGTGCCGCCTCGAACATTATGAAATTCGACAGATGCTTGACTGGGGTTGATGAGAGAAAGCATTTGAACGTATGGGTCACCCATGTTGCCTGAGGGATCAAAGTCGCCAAAATCGTAAAGGGTGTAGATTGAGCGGAGGACATTATCACCGATCAACCAGTCACTGGATGAAGAGTCAGATCTATCGCGACGTGATATAGATCCGAAAAACCAACAATTGACCGGCACCGATGGACACGCTCTGTGGAATGAAGGAGCCCACGCAGGTGCTTGGGCTGCCCAGAGCAGTGGGCGTGACGTCGAGCGGATGGATGGGAAAGATCTGATTGCTTGAGAAGCTGTCAAAGGATGATTGATTCAAGAAAAATGGGGACCTACTCAATTTGAAGGGCCATGTCAATCTCGACGTCGCATGGAACGACCCATTGGCCGAGACTGGGATCGTACTGTGCACCGGCAATGCCACCGTAAATGGCTGTACATACTTCGGTAGGCGCGTACCTTGGAATGCTTGTCCATCATTGTTTCGTGGACGATCGTTAATGAACAGCTTACGTGTATGATGTGCCAGTATCGAGTAAAACAACAGCCTTGTTCGCTGGCGCCGTAGCTATCGTGGTCGAGACGGGAATTGTCTGTGTCCCAACAATAAACGAGTCCACAAGGACAGTCCATCGTGATGGTGCGGTGACTGGCCATGTTGGGATCTTATTTGTATTTGTGACATTGGCATATAGGGGATCCGTCTCGCCAACGGTAAAGCTTCCCTGGACGCCATCACCGTCCGAAGTGCTTTGGAGTGAGAATGCAATGAAATTTGGCTCGCTTGAATTGTCGTGAAAGAGGTTGTAGAGCAGCGTTCGTCCAGCCGATGATCCAGAGTGGTTGAACGCCGCATCGATATTGGAAAGAGAATCGAAGCCAAGACCGCAGATGCCTGCTGCGCCGTATGACAATGCAGGGTTCTGAGCTGTCGAAACATTCAAGTATGCTTGCTGGGGTACAGTGATACTGTGCCAAAGATTAGGTGTGGATGCTCAAGAGAGGGAGATGGGCAAGATACCCTGCAAAGTCTGTCGAAGCGATGGCTACTTGGCCTTGTGCCCAACCCGTGCCATACTATCCGGGTGTGAGTCGTGATAAGGCAGGCCCGAGGCTGTGGATGCTTACAGTGACATTTAGGCTAATCGACTTGGTAGGACATGAGTGAAAGAGAGAAAGGACGAGCGACGAGTATACTGACGGTAGCCTCGGCATTGGGGAGCGAGCCGGGAGTAGGGAGTACCCAGAGATCTAATGATCGAGAATGGTCAAGGAGGGCGAGTGGGTGACATAGGACCTACCAGATGAGCCCGTGTCGAGCTGGACTGGGAACGCTGAATTGCAGATGAGATCCCAGTGAGCGTCTTATGGGTATATGAATGCTTACAGACGCCTCCGATGGAGACCTGTGACGCGACTGAGAGTGAGGGGAATGACGGGAGAGCGAAAAGGACATACATTGGCGATGTAAATCAAGTCTTGGACGTCGCTTGAGGTGAGTTGTTAGCTCAACAGGAGGGGAGTTGCGGGGGGGTACCTGAGGGAGAGAGAGGCTGAAGCTGTGTTTGAAGGAGAGACTGCAAGCTCAGCTGAACCACTTCGACGCTGCAAAGCGGGTCTCTGTGCTCGTATATTGATGCGCATTGGCTGGAGGCGAAAAAAGCAGGACGAGAAATGACTGTGGCTGTGCAGTAACACACTTGCAAGTATATGTTGCACGTGACACCCCCTCCTTGCTACTTGAACCATGCGAGCAACGAACCGGTCCATCCTCCGCCTTATCAACCTCACCGCTCAGCACTCCGCTTGTCCTTGCCATCGCTGCACCTCCCATGCACACGGCGCAGCTGCTCTGAACCAGCTCAGACAGTTTGCGACACCCGTTCATGCAGTCCAGAAAGAGTATGCCTTCGAGGTGCGCTCTGAACTCACCACAGCACTTGCTCTCTCCAATTCCTCCCTCGCAAGGTCGCTGCATCCAACCTCAGGTTCGGGGAAGGCGTCACCCGCGAGGTCGGCATGGATCTCAAGAACATGAAAGCACGCAAGGTATTTCTCACACCCACTCGTCCTCTCAGTCCCTCCATTTCTCCTACCACAGGTCGGCGTCTTCACGGACCCCATCGTAGCCAAGCTCAAGCCAATGGCTGTCGTGAGTGATTTCCTGCCGACACCCCTCACTTTGACCTACTCACCCTCTCCCCAGGCCCTCGAGTCCCTGCAATCCCAGGAGGATCTTCCTTTTGAAGTTTACGACCAAGTGGTTACCGAGCCTACCGAGGAGAGCTGGAGAAGGGCCATCGACTGGGCGAGACAGCATGACTTCAGTCATTTCCTCGCGTAAGTACCGTGTGCGATCGCTCGAGCCATCTAACTCCCAATCACCTTTCACAAAGCGTTGGAGGCGGAAGTGTCATCGACACCGCCAAAGCTGCAAACTTGTTCGTATCTCTTCTTTTTCCCGACCTTCATAGCCTCACTTTGAACAGGTTTTCCGTTTACAAGGACAACGACCTAATGGACTTTGTCAATGCTCCCGTCGGAAAGGGGCTTCCCATCTCTCAGACCCTACGCCCTCTCATTGCAGGCAAGTACCATCTCACGTGCTCTTCCTCGGTATGATCCGACCTATTTTCAGTCCCTACTACTGCTGGAACCGGCTCCGAGACCACCGGAGCTGCGATTTTCGATGTCACTTCGCGCGCGTTCAAGACCGGTATTGCGAATCGTGCCCTCAAGCCAGTTTTGGGAGTGGTTGACACTGCAAATACCGAAAGCTGTCCAACACAAGTACACATCAGCGCTGGCCTTGACGTCCTTTTCCACAGTATGGAGAGTTATACTGCAATTCCGTGAGATTAACGCTGGATGCTTCAAGCTTGCTTCCGCTCACCCTTTTCAGTTATACGGAACGTACGCCTCGTCCGGCCAACCCAATTCTTCGCCCAGCATACCAAGGGAGCAACCCAGTCGCCGACATCTTCTCCATGTGGGCCCTCAGGACCACAGTGAAGTACCTCCCTCGAATTGCTAAAGACAGTACCGATCATGAAGCAAGAAGTCAAATGCTGTATGTTTTTTCTTTCCTACGGTACCCGCCCGCAAACAGCTCACATGGGTGTTGTAGCCTCGCTGCTTCCTTTGCTGGTATCGGATTCGGAAACGCCGGTGTGCATTTATGTCATGGAATGAGCTACCCGGTAAGTTCCAGTGGTTGGAATTTGATGTAATTCCTGATGAACGCGGGTCAGATCTCTGGTTTGAACAAGAGAGGTCCCAAATATAAGCACCCAGGATACCAAGTCGACCACCCTATTATCCCCCACGGTGTCAGGTACGCCACAATGCCCGCCTGTGCTTGATCGCAGTGACCTACAACTCGTACACTAGTGTTGCCATCACAGGACCTGCAGGTATGTTTCGAGCTTTCGCCAGTGCAATAACCCTTAATCCCCCATTAGTTTTCCAATTTACCGCGCCATCATCGCCTGACCGCCACCGGGAAGCATTAGCGATCTTCAACAATACAACGGTGACCGATCCTTCTATCACCAGCATTCCGGATTCCGAGATTGGTTCCTACTTGTATGAGTCGATTGCTCGGTTCCTTGACGGGCTCGGTGTACCGCGTGGTCTGAAGGCGGTGGGCTACACAAAAGACGATATTCCAGGGCTTGTTGAGGGTACACTCCCACAACGTCGCGTACTGGATCTTGCGCCGAACATTGGCAATGTCGTTGGAGAAGACGGCAGGGAACATCTCACCCGGATCATGGAAGCATCTTTGGAGTACTAAGTAATTGTTTGTGTATTACCGTGCTGTTTGCGTGTAACATGAGAAGTGTACCAAGTATATCTCCTTTTGGGTACACCGACGAGGACGATGGCAGACTACAAACGCCGCAGCAGATTCAAACCGTGCATTGATCTTCACGATGGAAAAGTGAAACAGATCGTTGGTGGTACCTTGTCGGACGATGACCCAGGAGCACTCGAGACGAATTTTATCGCTAGGTCGGTGCGCCGACCGTCGAGCATGAATGTCACTTGATCATTTCTAGCCAATCCGCAGGAGATTATGCACGCTTATATAAAGAGTACGACCTGCAGGGCGGGCATGTCATAAAGCTGGGACCTAGAAATGAGGATGCCGCGAGAGAAGCATTGGAGGCCTGGCCAGGTGTGTTCCCCGACCTTGATGGCCTGACAACACGGGTTCATCTCCATCGCACGTTCCAGGTGCTTTACAGATAGGCGGCGGAATAACAGCGGCGAACGCGCAAGAATGGTTAGATGCGGGTGCTAGTAAGGTGGGTACAATGCTACGATCTGATTTCCGTCTTAATCTATTCAGGTCATTGTCACTTCCTATCTCTTCCCTGGGGCGAAATTTTCCCGCAAGCGACTTGATGCTATCTCCAAAGCCGTCAGCAGGGACAGACTTGTCGTGGATGTGAGGTTGGCCAGCCCTTCGTGTGCAGATTGACCCCAAGTAGGATGCTCATGGCCTCAATGAGTAGCTGTCGTCGTCGAGGGGAGAAGTGGTTCGTAGCGATGAACAAGTGGCAGGACATCACGGATATGGAGGTATCCAAAGGTGGGTCAGAAATGATTGCTCGTCTTGTCCCAGCCAGTCAACAGGCTACGTTAGAATCACTCGACATGTTGTCAGAATGGTGTAGGCAAGTGGAGGGCACTGGTTGCATACAAGCGTCTGACTCTGTCCAGTGAATTTCTCATTCACGCCGCTGATGTAGAGGGACTGTGCCAAGGGATCGACAGTGGACTTGTGAAAAGCAAGTATTCCATCTACTTATCTTTACATGTACATCGTGGACTGATGGCGACCTCAGAACTCGGCGAATGGGTGACGATACCAACCACGTATGCTGGGGGAGCAACACGTACAGTAACCTCGAGCACAGGGTTAGCAGGTCAGCTAATCATGCACTAGATGTCTCGGATCTAGCTCTTGTGGATTCACTTTCGCGTGGAAACGTCGATCTCACTTATGGCAGGTAAAGTCGTTCATTTGAGATTGCAAAGGGAGACCAGTGTTGACCGCATCTCCAGCTCACTCGACATTTTTGGGGGTACGTTGGTAAAATTTCAAGATCTCGTTGAGGCGATGAGGAAAAACGAGTTTCTCAAAGAAGACAGTAATAGTTAGACAGAGTGACCGTGAGAATTGTGGCTGATAAACTATACAGTTCCTGCTAGCGTAAGCGCAACTACACCCAGCACGACGGTCTCCTGTGGACAGACAGACAGATCCTTCAAAATGCCCGGCAAAGTCAAGGCCTACGAACTCCAATCCAAGTGAGCGTCCAACGCGTAGCCCTTTTTTTGCATGCTGATCCAATCGCTTGTGCCATAGGTCCAAGAATGACTTGACAAAACAACTCTCTGAGCTCAAGAACGAGCTGCTTACCCTCCGAGTACAGAAGACCACCGGGGGGGCCCCTTCAAAACTAACCAAGATGTACGTTCCGGTCATCACTTTGTATTCGATCTGGGCTTAAATTTTGCAGCAATGTCGTGCGCAAGTCGATCGCACGGGTCCTGACCGTGATGAACCACAAGTCACGCCTACATCTCCGGGAGTTCTACAAGAACAAGAAATACCTCCCGCTTGACCTCCGGCCGAAGAAGACTCGTGCCATCAGACGGCGACTGACCAAGGTGAGATACATGAGCCAGATCCTATCCGTGGGCGTTGAGACAAGCCTTGCGATCTGCAGCATGAGGCGTCGTCGAAGACGGAAAAGCAGCACAAGAAGGACATCCACTTCCCTCTGCGTAGATACGCAGTCAGGGCATGAGATTGCAGCTGCCGCAGATTATGCCTTGTCATCACGTCGGAGAGCCCGTCGTTTACATGAATCTTATTTGTATGTCCTAGGCCCTGGTTGACTTGACATGCTGTGGTTACTGTCAAAGGTTTGATTTTGATAGCGTGTTGAGATATCGTCGACCTAGAGATTGTGATGGGAAACGGCACGTGTAATGGAGCGTACTATGTTCGGTATAACATGGACGTGTCAACGTCTGTCCCAGCTGACCACCATGTCTCCGCCCAGCAACCGTCTCCGAAAATCAAGTTATGCTGACCTTCCACCAAAGCCCAGCCAGGACTCTGCCCATCCTCTTCCCAGAGAGCCCTACCCTGTTCCCAGCAGCAACCCTGCAAGCCAATACACGTTGCTCGACAGACTCGGTACTGGCAGCTTCGGCACCGTCTACAAGGCAATGCACAACGAGACCAAACAGATAGTTGCAATCAAACAAATCGGTGTGTTCTTGTCATCCACCCCCTTCCGGGCCGCCTTTCATCCTCTGAACAGACTTGGAGGACTCGGATGACGATATATTGGAGATCCAACAGGAGATAGCCAGCTTAGCTCAATGCGACTCCGAATATGTCACCCGATATTATGGTTCCTTTGTCGTGGCTTACAAGTTATGGATAATCATGGAGTACCTCGCGGGAGGATCATGCCTCGACGTGCTAAAAGCCGGCGTCTTTTCGGAAGCACACATTGCAGTCATCTGTCGCGAGCTGCTTTTCGGTCTCGATTATCTTCATTCGGAGGGCACCATCCACCGAGATATCAAAGCTGCAAACGTCCTACTCTCCGCCGCGGGGAAAGTCAAACTCGCGGATTTCGGTGTTGCAGCCCAACTCACGAGCACTCTGAGACATACATTCGTTGGCACTCCCTTCTGGATGGCACCAGAAGTCATCCGTCAAGCCGGATATGATGCTAAAGCAGACATGTGGAGCCTGGGCATAACCGCGATTGAGATGGCAATGGGCGAACCGCCCTTGGCAGAGTACCATCCCATGCGTGTGCTCTTCCTTATTCCAAAGGCGAAACCTCCAACGCTCGAGGGCAACTTTAGCCCTGCTTTCAAAGAATTCGTGTCATTATGCCTCACAAAGGACCCTAGCATGGTACGATATGATATGCCCAACCTCGCTTGGATGCGTTCTCACATGATATCCAGCGACCCACGGCCAAAGATCTTCTCCAACATAGATTCGTCAAGAATGCAAAGAAGACGTCATACCTCACGGAGCTAATTGAACGTTACCAGGAGTTTCGCGTCCGATCTCCCCAAAAGGGTCTCCAAGCATACCAACCCACCTTCAAGGGGACCGCCAACTGGGAGAGTAACGCCACGATACGCAGTGATTGGAATTTTGACACCATCAAATCTTCGTCTGTAATGGGGACATTCAGCAGTGCTGCCCGGGACCTACTTCCTGACATGGATGACGAGGAAGCTGTGGAAGATCCTTCGGTCTATGACGAAGAAGAACAGTCCATTGATACAGAAGGTGCTATCAAAGGCAGCGAGCAGTTGGTATCTAGTGATATTGGGATGAGCCACCAGGCAACACACTCGACTGTTATGATCAAATCGCCACCCGAAGAACAGGACATTCCTACTCTCCTTGCTGCGTCGGGCACCTCTCCAAATGATTCAGGAGCTTCATTTGGGCCTATCACTCCACCAGAAGGTGGCCTACCTCAGGACGCGCCCCCTGCCTACACTGGCTCTGTCCGGTCTATGAGGCGTTCGTCATATGCAGCAAGGCACAGAACGACTGGCGCCGGGACGGTTATGCGAGAGGCCGATTTAGGTTCTGGTGTAGATACGATCAGACCAGTGAAGAAAGTCGACACCATTGGTTCCCTAAGGCTCTCTGCAGAGTATGTCGGGACAACACGTAGCAGAGATGATCCCCCCCAATCCCCGTCATCGACTTCACCTACCAAAGAACGTTCATCGTTTAAGCGAAGAACAAGTGAATCAGAACGAGCTGGGCGAACTATGGTGGACGATGTAGTTCTTCCGGTCCTGCAGAACGTAAGCGCAACCTGGTAACCCTACCTGTCGTCCTTCTGACCACTTCTCGAAGGCCATTCGTGACGACATGGACGCTCGGGAGATTGAGTCATTGAGCATGATAGCGCGAGGTTTTGCAGACCTACGCGATGCTAACGCATCCCTCTCTTATAATGTCATCCTTGACATTCTTTCTGGCATCAACGAGTACGTCTTCGAGTGCGCGCGGCGAATCCTGCTAAACACTTGTGGGCAATTTAGGAATGCCGCCGTCCGACAACACGTGCAGACTTCTCGTGGACTATTCCCCCACAAACGAATTGTTCGAAAAAGCGAAATGACGGCTAGAGGCTTGGTAGTTACTGAAGTTCAAGAGGATATCTCAGCCCCTCCAGCAGAAGCGAGTGGCTCGTCACCAGTGCATCCTCTTAAAGCAGACGACCCAGCTGGCCAAGCACGCAAGTCGCCCATTGCCGAACTTTTGTACATGCGTTGGCTCGAAGGACTCCGGATCAAATGGCCAAACATTCTGTCGTCATGAAATGACGTGGCGATATGCATCTGTTGCAACCACTGCCGTGGTATCGCGGTCGAGGCATTTCCTCGGATCCATGTTCCTTTGTACGCGATCGCTACGAACAGTTTCATGGGTGTAACCAATGGCTTTTCATGAACACCTAGCGCATGTTCCGAGATGAATTGATGTTTCATGTATTCACGTATATTTCATGTCTGCGACATCTTACGGTAGATGGGAACGGTGTTATTATTTACAGACTCAGGAGCCACCTTGATTATTTCCCGTGAATACCGGTGATCTTGCCGAGGTGTAAACATTTGAACATTCGCTACACACGATTCTCAAGTGTCAAGGCCGCTCTGATTTCCGAAACAATAAAAGATCGTAAAGTGGATCATACCCAGAATGATATATAGTAAGACAAGATAATAATGTATCCATGCGCGATATCCCCAAGTTTCGAGTCAAAGAATGACGCTGCCAGCTACAGCGGCAACGAGGGTAGCAATACCCGACAGTACCAGTGACGCAGCACTGAAGTGCTCGGCTCCACTCTTCTGGTTTGCGTGGGGAGAACCAGAGGCACCGTGAGAGGAACTCGACTGGGGGCTTGAAGCCGTATGGTGACCAAGAGTAGAGGGTGTGGGCCTGCCGCAATCTCAACCAAAAGCGCTCTCAAAGGGGACAAATAGAGCTTACCCAATCATGTGCGAAGTAATGCTCACCTGGGGAAGCTTGACATGGTCGCCAACTTGTGCAGGAGTGATAGGCGAAGTGGCATTGAACGCATTCTGGTACGATCCCAGACCATCCATTTGTACGAGCGACACACGCTTCCACCCGTTTGAAACCATCAGTGGATACGCACTTATAAAGCTGGCGACCGACAAATCAGACAACTCGTGCTCCAGTATAACGAGGCCCGGGGTTTTGGGACCTTGAAAATTCACCACATTCAGCAATCCATACAATGAAAAAGAAACAAACCACCGTCACCAACCAGTTAGCCACGTCTGCATCTGTGTGCCAACCTTTTCCGGCGTAGTGCCAGGAGGGTTTTGATCAAGTGTCCAGTCGTCAGTGCTGAGGGAAAAAAGAAAATCAGGCAAAGCAGCAACGTGCGGGAACAAGCCTACTCCTGGTTCCAAATGACCGTAGTCAACCCAAAGACTTCCCTGGCAACAGCGCGAACACGCATGTCACAGTCACCATACGGGGGCCGCCAGAATCGGGCGAGGCGTCCTCCTGTAGAGTTATGGACCAGCCACATGGACCAGCCCAATTCAGCCACCACTTCTTCATTAGACTTCGTAGTCATAAAAGGGTGTGTCCATGTGTGGATGGCGATGTCGTCCCCATTGGTTTCAATGGCCTCTTGGAGCGTCTGCGGGTTTTGGAGCATATTCTGACCAATAAAGAAGTGGGTCACATGCTCGTGATTATCGCGGAGAAACTTGTAGAGAGTACTCGAAGCCTAGGAGAGAGAGAGAGAGACCCGTCAACCCCACTGCGACAAGCCATGCAACAAAGAATAAACGAACTGGGAGTGGACCATCGTCAAAGCTGAGCCCAATCACACCAGAGGGAGCATCCCAAACATCACCCGGAGTGACGCACTTGTATGTCGAAGAGCAGACAGCGGCGCTATAGGGATCAAAACCCGTGGGATACGTTGGGTTCTCGGCATTGGTGCTCGTGGACATGGGTATGTCTGGTATCTTGCCAGCCGCGATGGCAGTATTCAACGCAGCGAGCCATGCCTGAGGCATATCCGTGGTCGAGGCGAGGTTGACGGGGAAGCCCGCAGACCATTCTACCCGGTTGGTGTGTCAATATTGAAAAAGCAGAAATTCGACGCAGAGCATACCGGGCGTTCCAATGGCGGCATAAGCAACACCATCGTTGCTACCTGCACGCCTAAACAGGCTGTGGACAGGATGGTCTTCCTCGTGGTACCACCTGCTTGGTAAACGGTCACCGTCCGTGTGAGAGTGACTAGCAGGTTTGACGGATGCGTGTGCAACAGTAGCGGCGAGGAGGAGGACAGAGGTAAACCGTACAGGCATGGTTAGGAAAAGAACCTAAACGAGAGGAGGGGAAGATAGAAGGTGTGCTGGGGGAGGGAAAGGAGAACCGATAAAGGGAGAACCGAGGGCTCACATTTTATACCATGGAACGGGAATTCTACAATGTCAGCCTCTAGAGACAGCTATGCTAGTTACCGTATACGGATGGGTTGCGATCGTCTGGACCCAAGTCCAGGAATTCAATCTAACAATCCATGGGGAATTCCAGGTCCAAGTTGGTGTCAAACTGCAACCAAGTTCGATCGACGCTCCAAACCAACACTCACCGCTAGCTCCGCGATCGTTTCTAGTTGGTAAATGCTGAGCGTCGACGGAAATCCATCAAGCCTTGGGAGTTAGCTCACTAATGGCGTCAGTGCAATTCTAATGCTCGCAACTGGATTCCAGTTGATGAATTCGATCGTGATACATTGGTTGACAAAAACATGGCATTGGCCCAAATCACATACTATGTCGCAGGCATGGGCGAGGCAGCAGCAGATTCCCCACGAAGTGCACTCTTGAGAATCAAAATACCCGACTTCAACTGCGCGACCTCCTTTACCATAGCCGTGAACCTGGCCTTCTTTGCCTCGCTTGTCAAATACGGCGTGAAGTGTTGGATGCAATCCCGTGTCGTCGCGTTTGGCGTGTTCTGCAGCCACTCGATGAGCATCTTCTCTTCCAACTCTCCCTCGGGCGCAGGACCGGTCGGGAGTGGCTTCCGCTTCTTGGGCTTCGGAGCATTAGTACCGTTGATTGCACCGCTGGTTGCACCAGCCCCAGAAACTTCATCAACTTTGCGTTTGTTCGCGGGTTTCGGTATTGCGTTTGTTGGTGAGCCGACCACGCCTTTACCGCCACCAGCTGGTGGACTAATCGCCCGGGTACCCGCAACAGGGCTGGTTGCCCGACTGCCTCCCGGAACTCCACTGAGCGGACTGTTCCCTCTGCTCACGTTGGCTGATTTGGTTTTCGGGCCCTTTGGGCTTGTAGCTCGTTTAGCGACGACCGAGTGCCCTCCCAAGCTGGATATAGGTGCTGGCGAAGCTGCCCGGGAGTCAACATTGGAACCTTCTGTAGTCGGAGGCTTTGTGGTTGGCTGCTGAGAAGTCGACCGAGATGTCACCTGTTGGGGTTGCTGCTGTATGGCAGGTTCGTTCGAGACGAGGGGAGGCTCTTCTTCTTCCTCGTTTTCGTCCTGTCAACAGACGGTGAGATGGATGAGCAAAGAATGAAGGGCAAGACCGCGCTCACCGAACTTGCATATGGATTGCGCTCTTCGTCACTTTCATAGGCAACATTCTTTTCTAATTTGCGCATGAGCTTCTTGAGGGATTCACCATCCTTTGACAGCTGGGACTCGTCTTCATCTTCATCAGACTCGTCGATATACCCTTCGCGCCGTTTGTTGGCTAGCTTATACTCTCGTTTCAGACGTTCCTGGTGGGCGATGAGACTTTTTGGAGAGCAAGACGTCTGCCGACTGACCTCAAGTTCTTTGGCTTCCTCGTCATCCATATCCGCGGCCTCGTGCTCGTCATCATCTGCGACCTCTTCTTCAAACAGTTGCTCGTCGAGCTGGCCTTCACCATCGTCTTCTCGTTTAGGCCGAACATTCCCCTCCTCGTCTTGCTCTGCTCCCCCGGCGCCTCTGTTCACTGTTCGTAAAGCCCTCCCGCCTGGTGCTCTGCTTTGGCTCGCAGTGTGTGTCGCTGCGCCAGCGACGGCGTGTCCATCAGGATCAGCCTTGAACATGGCGGAGGTAGCCGCGGAAGGACCCTGTCCATGTCTGCGGTGCAACAGCCAGCGCTCTGGATCCTTGTTCTTTTGTATCTTTGCCATCTTGAAAGGGAGGGCGTCAGACCGACTGCAACAAAAGAGGAGCAAGCAGTACATACGAGCGACTCGGCCTCCTCCAAGTTGGGGACGTGGTGCTTTGGTTTCTTGTGGAACTTGTACCATCGGTGAGCAGACACGAATTTGAACACCTCTTGTGCGGCGGGCATGAAAAGAGCATGTGTTTCTGCCTTTGAGACCTCCTCCAGTTGCCCAACCCAAACCTCGTTCTGCCTCGCATCTTCCATCACCCATGGGTATCTCTCTTCCCTCCTGAGCTGCCGGACGTCGTCTGGGACTTTGAAAACCTGCCGTGTCTTCCTCGCCATTTTCTTTTTTCCATTCGCAGGCGTCTTTCCCTTGGTCTCTTTGTCCTTGGACGAACCCTCTCCTGCCGTGTTGGCGATCGGGCGACCGTCTGCGTCGACCATGACTATTCTCCCATCCGAACCAATGACCGGTTTGCCATCAAGGCCCAGCATCGGGCCCACAGGAACCTGCTGAGTCGAGGTCTGTGTGTGCCTCCTGAGATCCTTCCTGTTCAGCTTTATCGGCTCCTCCCAGGCGGAGACGTCTACGGGCTTCCGGGAGTCGAACTTCATCACGTCGTATTTCCATCCGTTGAGCGCCGAGGACATGAGCTTGTACTCGGAGAACTCGCCATCGGGGAGCTTGGACGTGTCCTCGACGTCGTCCGGGTTGGGTGGTGTTGGTTGTTGGCGTGGTGTTGCAGACTTGCGGGGGGAAGGAGGGGCGTCTTTCCTGACAGGTTTCTTCTTGTGGAAAAGGAGGGACTCGGCAGACGACTTTGGAGGCATCGACGACGGAGCAGAAGCAAACCCAGGTTGATCACGTAATCAGATGCTATAGTACCAAGTATGTACATCGACGACACAGGCAATCGTCCGCTACGAAACGAGAAATGAAATGCAATGATCCCAGCGTAAATAACAACTATCACATGAGCCCATGAAATCAGAAACGGTAGCATTTAGGTCGGAGGGGCCTCCACCCTACTCGTCGGTATACTGCCATTCGTCACTGCAGCTGACGAAGGTTGGTGGGACGATTGCCCCACCGCTGACGAATATGCGTTTTCCGAAGAAGACGGTCGTGACTGTGACGACGGTGGTGGATGCGAATGTGATTGAGATGGATGCGATATTGCACCAGGGGGAGGCGGGGGGTATGGTACCGGACCTTGACTGTACACGATTGAATGTGGAGGACCACCTGGACCGAACGGCGGCATGCCCTGCCGCAGGCTATCCAACTCGTGTCTGAGCAGGTCGATCTCGCGAGCCATGTCTTGATGGCTCTGTTTGAGATTGATCACAAAATCGATGGCTGCAAGGGAGGCTGAGCTGTGACGCAAAGACGACAGAAGGGAGACACAGACCTTTGCTCAAAATCTCCCATTTGCTCGCTTTCATACCACGGTCAGCTGGGAGCTGATCTCGCAGTTCATCAAACAAGTCTTTCATTTCCTTCCGACGCTTCCGCTCGGCAAGCTTGTGTGATACCCTTAGCTCGGGTGACCGAGAGTAAGGGGTTGTGCCAGGCTCCTTGGACTGTTTCACGGTCGAGGTCGAGGACGAGGACGGGTCAGACGGGTCGTCTGGCAGAGCCGTAGAGCTGGCAGCGGCAGCGGTAGATGGGACCGCATCGCGTAACTGGCGCGATGGGGGGCGTGACCGGGAGCGTACGTTTCTCGTTGGGCCGACAGCGGGAGGCATGTTTTCGGGGACGGACATTCGCCTGTCCGTGGGGAAGGATATGGGAGGTATCATGGTTTGGGGCAAAGGTTGGGACTCGAAGGGACGGTTGGAATTCTGTATATTAGGGTCTTGCTGGCCATCCGGATGTTGTGCTGCAGACCACGCGAAAGTCGCCATGCTACCAGATGTTGGAGGTGCTGGTGATCGTCCATGTGGCTGGTCACCGGAGAAAGCCGAATAGGGAGTGGACCCGTTTGGGAGGCTTGCGGGCAATGAGTCGCGTCTATCATGGAGCCACCACTGGCCGCTGTTTCCTGGAGGGGGTCCTGACATGCCTGGACCCGATATCATCGCGCCTGCGTGGACTGAATGGCGACGGTGATCATATATGCTGAGATGAGCCATCCTATGGGTCTCTACAGCGGAGCCACGCCGTTTTTGCGCGCGAGCGTCGGGATCGATGTTCATGGGACTTGGTACGCCGGGGCCAGCGAGGTGCGAATCGGGATCGTCGCTGGTCATGAGCTCTCGGTCGGAGGACATTTTGCGTTTTGTGCCGTGTGGGAACTGGGAGTCGGAGGAATTCTGGGACGGATGGGTCGCCACGAGGAAAGAAAGGGAGGGGACTCACTGCGATGGAGTGGCGGCGGGAGCTGTCGTCGCTGTCGTCGTGTTGGCGAACACGGGGGTCGACATGCATTATGTCGGCGGAGAGGTTTCCTGTGGGGGGAGGTGGGGGGGGAGGGGGGGGACGAGGAGAGGGACGTACTGGAGATGCCGTTTGATCTGGATGCGGACCTGGGGTGATCGAGGTCGCGATCCAGGGAGGGGGAGCGGAGGAGTTTGCGTATCTGTCTGCTGGAGGGCTCGGGGTGGAGAGAGGAGGATGCGGTGTCGCCAAACACGTAGTTTGCAGCGGGGCGGGGCGCTAGTTGGGTGCATGAGCTCGGCGGGCGACATGTATGTATGAAAAGGGGGTACCATCTGGGAGACGGGACGCGTGGAGGGAGGGATCCGTGAGCGAGCCTCTGCGGTGTTGCTGCAGGTAGTCGAGTGGAGGGAGGGAAATGAGCTGGGACGAGGACTTTGGCATTGGCATTGGGACGGAAGCGGAAAGCAGAGCAAGGAGAAAGAGAACGTCGACGTCGACGTTATAGAACTTGCCGACTTCGGCGCTAAACAGCGTGGAGCTCCGACTCGCGGGGACACACGTGGCCAGCTCGCACATCCTCTTTTGGTTACATGAAGCCAAGTACTAATCCACAGCCCCCCCACCAAGCCCGCCCCCCGTCAGCGTAGTCCGCTGCCCCGCGCTAAGCCCAACAGATCGCACGTATCGCATACCCATACTGTTCCTCGTGCACCGCCCACCCCGTCCCTCCCAGCTCCGTCGTTCAATAATATCGTCCACCGTGACCATGTAGCGAACCCACGGTATGTAATCCAGGAACACGCTGCTCTGCGGCATCAATGGGGCTGGTGGTTCAAGGATGCCCTGCAACGCGTCCACCATCCGAGACTGATACGCCACGCGAGCACGGAAGCCTTCACTCCTTAGCCTTGCCGCGGGGTTGATCGACGTCTCAGTCGGACCCGTGGCACACTCCTCGTGCAGACCACGTGAATGCCGGATGGCTTCTTCTGCAATGAGCTCATCACCCCCGTAACAAACCAGCCCCTCTCTCCTCCCCGCCGTCGATAGCACCACATATCCCATCTCCTCCTCGTCCGATCCAATCCTCAGCCCCTGCAACACCACAGTCAGCGCAGCCACAACCCCACATGTCCGATAAATTCACCTCCCGCGTGGCCATGCGCGTCCTACAGAGCTGCGCGTCGACATGCGACATCAGCTCGCTGTGACTGCTCATTTGCCGCCACCACTCGCTTCCCATCCTAAATCCCATCGGCGTAGCAACCCTGGATTCAGCGGAAATTGCCCGACCTGATCGCCGAACGTGTCCTTCAGCCTCGTCCCCTTGGTGCATCTCTGATGCTGATCCCTGCCTCGCCCCCGCGCATAATATTTGTAATTGGGTGATAGACCGTCGTAGATCGGGCAACGGTAGTGGCTCGGTTCTCGGGTATTCCAGCCCATCCGGTATGTCTAATCCATCTATCCAATGCGTGCTTTCATATAGAACCACCAGGTCTTCGTGCGGAATAAGGCAGCCCTCGGTCACTGACAGGCATTGGAGAAAGGCGGCCGCCACCGGCGATGGACAGGGCTCAAAAACGAGGACTTTCTGCAGCGGCAGATCACCAACAGGAACTAGACCAGCATCTGTATAATCCTCGTCAATCCCTCAACCACCTTCAGACACCGTCCGCCTCACCGTTGCATGTCATCACAACTGGCCTTTGGCAGCTCCGAATGAATTCAACAACAGCGGGCCAAAATCCTCCATCTTCTTTGAATAAAATGTCCACTTCCTCTAGGAGCACAAGTGACTGCCGGACGATCGGTCTCGATCCTTCAGATCCAGCATGGCACATCTCGGAGATGGCCTCGTCTGATGAGGCCATCTGCTGGTCCAGTGGCAGTGGCAGTGGCAGTGGCAGTGATTGCACCTCATGTGTCGGACTGCCATCCTCTACGTTGATAGGTTGTCCTTCAGTCCCTGCTTCCCGTGATTTGGCAAACTGTTTCGTCTTGCCCTTGCCCAGATAGCCATCGAGTCCCATGGATTCCTTTGCCTCCATTTTCGTCGTTTTCGTTGGCGCACGTCTATGAACCGTCTGGACGATATGATTCCTCCCTACATCTCCGACAAGATGATCCAAGCTTGCACCATTGCGCCTTCCAATACCAGGATACACCTCGAAAACCTCCCATCCCAACTCCTCTGCACAGGCATAAACCGCAGCAGTCTTCCCACAGCCAGGGGGACCGGTTATAAGGAGCGTATTGGTCAGGTTGTCAGCAAAGTTAGTTTGAGCAATTTGGGACGCCGTGTCTGTAGCAGGGTTGTTTGATGCAACAAAATGCGCTTCGTCGGTCTCAGTTGTACCGCGTCTGTGGAGCCGAGCAAGAGTGCGTTGACAGAATGCGAGCTCATCCTCTGAATCCTCGGGAGGGTCATCCGCTTGCTCTTCGTCCGTGTCGCTAAAGACCACAAAGTCGTCCAGGTCATCATCCAAATCCACTCTTCTCTTCTTGTTACCCCGTTTCCTGGTTACGGCCCGAATAACGCGGCGTCGTTTCATGCCTCGTGGTACCCGCTTCAAAGTACTTTTTTCTTTATTTTCTCTGGCTGCGGCACCCTGCGACACTGGCTCCTCTGGCTGGCGATCTTGCAAACGTAGCTCGAGTGCACTAAGCCAGTCCCGTAGATAGAGTGCGTGTCGCTCATTCCCCAGCACCTCATTCGCACGTCTGGGACGAAAACGGCGAGTCCACGTCTCAGCATGGCGTAATGATATTCCTTCTTGATGATCAGATATTTGTGCGAAAACGGGATGAGATTCGGTGTAATCACGGCTGAGGGATTGAAGATATTCTTCGCATTGCTGGGGTGTCAAAGACCGGCAGATACGCCCCAAAGGAGTTGATGGAGTATCATCGAGCTGCCGCCATTTGGTGAGGAAGTCTAGTGTTCCTTCATCTGATTGACAGAAGCCTGAGAATACGCGACGCTTGAGAGGTGCTTGACCAGCAGTATAGGAATGTTGCAATCCTCGAACATGCTGCGAACATGAGCTAGGGAGAGGCGCGACATCTCCGAATCCCAGAGTCCATTTTTTTGACTCCTTTGTCTTCCTTGCCTTGTGCGGGTGCGGGTGCGGGTGCTCGCGTGTACCAGCATGCAGCAGGCTCGTGTCACTCTCGTAGCAGTGAATGTCGAGAGGTATGGGGGAGGGGGGAAGAGAATCTGAGGTCGCCTGATTGAATTCTGAACGAGGAGTTGGCTGATGAATAGACGATAAATGCGGCTCTGTCGACAACTCTATGTCGGTGGAGATATCAGTGATATCTACGACCTCGGTATTATCCACCCTGATGCCTGTATCTCGGAGTCCCTCTCGGACGGAAGAGACCTTTGTAAAAATGGGAAATAGCTGACCTGTGTAACGCAATATTGTCTGGAACTGACACGGATTACAATGAACACACGCACTTGGTTTAGACGGCTTAGATGGTTGTGTGGGAGTTTGTGGACCCGCTGCTTGGAGAGGAGGGGCCCCCGGGTCCGTGTGCTCGAGGTGCAAGTCTTGTGCTTTTTCAGTAGAACAGGTGCCGGAGTTTGTCCTCTGAAAGAGATCCTTCAGAGTCGCTTGGATTGTTGCCTGAACCAACGAGTGGTGGCCCAAGTGAGTTACATGACACGAAAACATACGGAAATGGTACCCGTTGACTGCCTGTGGTTCTCGTTCTCCGCTTTTCTGGCATGATGATGGTGGATGGTGGCCAGCGCCGTTCGAGCCGCGGTTGGGTATGTTACTGTGATCAAAGTTGGCACGCGTAGCGTCGAGTGGGACTCGCTCAGGAGCGCGTCGCGTGACGTGTCACACGCCTCTGGTCTCAATCAGTACTAAGTTGTGAGACTTGTGGTTTCTTGAAACACTCGATGTCGATGTCGGACGATCAGGACACTGAACAACGACCTCCTATCAGTAAAAATTTGTTGAAATGGATATCCAGGGAGTATTTTGGTAGGCTGCCCTCTCCATGTAGGTGGGTGGTTGAACTCACTCGCAAAGGTCAGATATGAACGGTTCATCGCACCGCATCCTTGATCACCCACCATCGCCCTTGGAGTTTGCTAGACTTGTCCATTTATCGAGACCAGTGGTTATCAAGGGTATCATTCTGATCTACTTTGCGTCATTACAACGAGCCTGACGTGCTACTCCTTAGGGGTAGAGTTTCCGGCTTTGACAAAGTGGACAGACGAGTATCTTGTTCAAAAGATGGGAGATCAGTCTATCTCAGTTGCAGCGACTCCCAATGGGTATGACCTAATCATTCACGACTGCCTCTCAGAAGCGTGATTGAACGACGGCAAGTCGAGCAGATGCAGTCACCCGTGCGCCGGACGGAAAACTATACTTTGCCGAACCCTTCGTAGACTCCATGACCTTCCGTGACCTTCTCAAGAAGTTGCGTTCAGGTGACAAGCTTGTACTCATTCTATTCTGGTTGACACGGTCAGACCATGCCACGGTTCAGAAGAGAAACATGTCCATTATCTACAATCGCAAAACGGAAATTTGTATTCGGAAGATTTCTTTTCCAACGGAGAGGATGCCTCAGAGTTCGAGGCCCTACGAGCAGATGTCCCCCCCGAAGTCAACTTTGTTCGTGATGCACTCGGTTCGTCACCGGTTCATGACAATGTCTTACAAATGTCCTGAGAAATAGACTAGACCGGACTCCTGACGCCGTAAATCTGTGGATTGGGGGCAGCGACAGCGTTACAAGCATACACAGTGGTACGGTACGCAGCAATCTCTCAACTTTGTGGGCCTGATCGGAAGTGTGCAGACCCTTATGAGAACATATACACTGTCGTCCGTGGTACCAAGCATTTCACATTGCTACCACCAAGCGAAGGATGGTGTCTGGAAGGTTTGTGCTACGTATGCCCCCAACTTCGTCGCGTTGCTCATGGAAGCAGAGAGATTATACCCGCATGCTGTATATACACGTGCTGATGCGACTACAGAACTCTATCTCGTTCCATCTCATGAAACTTCACCTGTGCGGTGGTCTTCGATCTCAAACCCTGACTTTTCAGACGCATTGCCACCCGAAGCGCACCCGATACACATTACACTGACTGCGGGAGACACACTGTACCTCCCTGTTGGCTGGTGGCACTTTGTGAGACAGTCGGGCGATGTCACTATTGCATTGAATTGGTGGTATGACGCGGAGCTTCAGGGGATGAATTGGGTATGGCTGAATATGCTTCGGTCGGGTGAATAATGTACAAGAGAGTATTATATTGTCACGCATGTGTCACGTCACAGATTCCCTCCACGATATGGGCAAGGACAAGAGCGAGAAAAAAGAGAAAAAGAGAAAGGTGACAGAGGAGGTAGCGAATGCACCACCGACTGAGGATGTAGAAATCGAGGATGCGTCCTCAGTGCGTTTCCTAACCATCGGCATGTGCGTTAACGGTCCTCACCCAGGTCCAGCCTAGGAAGAAAACAAAAAAAGACAAGGAGGAGATTGTGATTCCCCTTGAGGACCTCTCTCCCATCGCGCAACCTCTCGCGCAGAAAAAGCTAGTGAAAAAGCTGCACAAGACGATCAAGAAAGGTGAGCTCCCGACCTGCCGATTCCATGCCCACGCATCTTGATTATTGTATGCGTCATCAGCCTCCAAAGCTAGGGAGGTCAAACGTGGTGTAAAAGAGGTCGTCAAGGGTATTCGCAAAGGAGAGCAAGGGCAAGTGATCCATTCCGTGTCTCTTGCGACGCTCGTGCCATTTCATTTCCAGGTTGCTTGTTCTCGCTGCTGACATAAATCCTATCGACATCATCTCCCATCTCCCTGTACTCTCTGAGGAGGCACGGATACCTTATGTATTCGTGGCATCCAAAGAAGAGCTTGGGCACGCCAGCTCTACAAAACGACCGACGAGTTGTGTTATGATATGTCCAAATCTGAAGCGCAAGGTACAGAAGAAAGACGGTGAGGACGGCGGTGAGGACGACTACCGGGAACTATACGAGGAATGTCGTCGGGACGTAGAAAAGCTTGATTCCAACGTCGTTTTCTGATTTCCGTGTGTCTCTCTACTACGCTTTCCATACGCAACCATAACCACGCAGTACTTAAGATTCCTACTTACGTTTTGCGGGATTCACACGTTCACACACATTTCTTCCCACCTACTACTTACCAGCTTCCGGTCCCTTGCTCTCAGCCATGTCCGCGTCGAAAGCCAAGTCTGCCAATGGCTCAGCATCTGGAAAAACAACCAAAGGAACTCCAGCAAGCACTGTCCCGCCGTCACCGATCTCAACGCCATTAGAGACCGACCGTGCGGTGACAAATGGCACAGGGAGACCTGACAAAAATGCTTATGACGCGGAGCAGGAGAGACTCAAGTCCGAGATCGATGCCCTGCAGGCCAAACTTGTGCGTCGTATCCCTATTGTCATCGGTGCAGTAGCCGATCGTGTTTTCACAGGACGTCGTCCGAGAGAAAGTAGCGTCAGCCACCAAGCCTTCGGGCAACGACAGACGGAACACGCTCCGTGCGGAGCTTGACAGCATACGTGAGCAACAGTCTTCTTACAAGACCTCTAGAGGGAAAGTCCTCGACCAACTCAAGGCTCTGCAAGACGGCATACAAAAAAAGGTACGTTCAAATCTGTCGCTTCCGTGAGCGTCGGATTGATACGAACAAATACCTCAAAGACGAAGGACTTGCAAGCCGCACGGGGCAAGACATCTTTCCGAATTGTTGCCGAGGTTGATACTCACATCAAGTACGCCTTTCCCATGTCCACTATTCAACTGACATCGCTGATCCTCCCGCCCAGAAACCTGGAAAAGCAGGTAGAATCTGGCAGTATGAAGCTTGCTGACGAGAAGCGTGCTCTTCAAGAAATCTCACAGGCCAAACGGACCCGAAAAGTCGTAGAAGGTTTCCAGGCCACTCAGGATTCAATCGATGCTGACCGAAGCGTTGCCGATGAGCATCGCCAGCAACTGGATGACCCAGAGTCCAAAGCCGTCTCCGATCGTTACGACAAGATCAAAGCAGAACTAGATGAGCTCAAGAAGGAGTCAGACGAAGCATATGCTGGTCGCACCAAGCTTTTCGAAGAGCGGGACAATTTGCAAGCTCAAATAACAACCCTCTTCAACGAGAAGAGAACCTCCGCGCAGCAGTATCGAGAAGCAAATGACCGCTACTGGGCGAAAGTCAATGAAGACCGTGCTCGTCGTGCCGAGAGGGCTCGTGCGCAACGTGCCGCTGAAGAAGCTCAGAAGAAGTTGGAACATGCGCAACGGTTACGAGAGGAAGCATCCCTGCCAGCATATCAAGCGGAGATCGAAGATTGCCAGACGCTAATCGACGCTCTTTCAGGCAAGAGCTCTGACACCGTCGTGCTATCATCTTCGTCGTTACCTGTGAAAGGTGATGTGGCTGGCGTGCCAAAGCTTGAACTAAGGCAGGTGGAGGTTTCCGGTGACGGTCTTGTGGTACGCAAGAAGAAAGGGGAGGATGAGGAGACGTACTTTATAGGAAAGGGAAAACGGGGAAAGAAGGACAAAATACCCAAGACGGTACATGAAACGGATACCCTCAAAAATCTTCCCTTCGGCACTATTACTGCACTTTCCAAGCTCGCGATTCCTTTCCCTTCTGCCGCGAGCGATATTCCACGTGTTGTCGAGGACCTGAAAACGAAGAAAGCCTGGTACGAAGCTAATCAGGCAAGTGTAACGGCCGAAAACATCGCCAAAGCAGAAGCGCAAATACAACGGCTCACGAGTGCGGCCAAGCCAGAATCCCAGGTCGAGGGTCCCCAAGCGTCGGTCGACTCCAACGGTGGTGCAGATACGCCTCTAGAATTCGCATACACCCCAGTGGAGAACAAACTAGTTGATGATGAGGCGGCTGGCAACGTGGATGTTGACGAGTAATGGACGCAGGATGACGCTACAGATCTCAGTGCTACTTATACTCGTGCGATCGCAATGAAAGGAATGCTAGTATTATTCAGGTCAAGGCCTATACAATAGTGAGCACAACTTTTTGAAAAACAAACGGACAATACAAATACGGAGCAAGGTAGTGAATAAATGATAAGCAGAGAAACGTGGTTATATATACTTGCAGACTATATTAAGTTTTCCGCACAACCTAGGGAACGACGGAAGATATGGTTGTGGTGCTGATCTTTCAGGATGCACCCTCTGCTTTAATAGTTTCGGTCTCGCGCTCTGGCTCGCTAGCATTAGCAGGCAAACTCAGATCTTGAGTCGAAAATGTTGCGACATCGAACGTATTCGACGTCGCGTACTCGGAGAACGCAAGGCCAGCTTGATGGATTGAAGGTATCGAATCCTCAGGGGTAACTGAAGTATCCATATAGTTGAGTCCCCCGTATGCATCAGAATTAAAACCAGAAGCTGAGGCGTCCAGCGCGCCAGTAGGGAATGGATCCTGTTGCAATGCGGCCAACATGCTGGAGGTTGTCGGAGTGTGGTTCATAGTGTGTTGTGGGCGAGCTTCAGAGGGGGTGAAGCTCTCTTGTCCGGCCATGGGTGAAAGGGAAAAGAATTGTTGCTGCATTACTGGTTCGACAGAGGCAGCCACGGAATTGGTGGACAAAGCAACATTCCGCAGGACGTTTACCGCGATCCAGTCACTATTCGTTCGTGAGTAATACTGGGATGAAAAGGGGTGGAATGAAACTTACTCGAGGAATAATTTCATTATCTGAAACGCGCCGAACGCAGGGTCACTCCTGATGGTCTGGCGCAAAACGTTAGTACCATACAAGACAATCTGGTCAGAAAACCTTACCAGATCCCTCATGACTTGGCTCGTCACATATCCCCAGCGAATGAGCACGCTACGAGGACTCATCGTTCCTCTGTCATCGCTAGTTCCAATGCGCTGCTCCATGAGTCTCTCTGTGCATTTATCGGCCCATGCCATCACTTCTCTGACAGGCTCGTTGCTCTTCGCAAGACTATCCATCATGGCAACGAATTCCACCTCGAGAAGCTGGACGAGATCTTCGTGCCGGCAGTTGCAAACCAAGGCTGATTGGTTGCGAACGGATTCAAAATCTACCTTTTGCCAAGATCGACGCATCTCGGTGAGCTGCTTTTGATTAGTGAGAACCGTGTTCAAAGCTTGAGTGACTTGGTAAATGTCCACGAATCGTACTATATCAGGAACACGTCAATTGAACGATACCTCACCACCCGCGCGAGTATGCACGTACAGACTAGATGACCAAAACGTGCTCCCAACTCAACCTTGGGCTCGACGAACGTGGTCCCGTATCCTTCGAGGGCGAGGAGGAGAATTTTCTCCATCTGACTGGCAAGTTGGCGCAAACTGTTTAAAGAAGTCGTGGGAAGAGGAGAAAGCATCTGGGACCTAAGGAACTCGAGTATTTCCTGTTCATGATTGAGCAACAGCATGGAAGCGGCATACTACGGACTTACATCATACACAATCGCATCGGCCTTGGCCATCAGTCCCGCAATCGCAGGTGCGTGAACAACCTCACGATGAGTGCCTGTCAAGGTCGACCAGAATCCCCTGAGCTGCATCTCGAACTGATCAAATCGGAAGGCGCGGGCACTCTCCAGGATCGCGTCTAAATGGTCTTGGAACCAACCCCATACTTCTCTCCCGGCAATACACTGAGCGGAAGCGGAACTAGCTCCGATGGCTTCCTCGATGGAGGGAAAGTGGGGCATATGGCGAACTGAGAGATGTTGTTGTGATTGGACATATTGACCGTCGCCATTGGGCCCGAGGGTTAACGTGGGCTGCTGTGCAATGCTGGCCTCCGGTTGGCTGACATGTCGACGAATGGGAGTATGACTAGGGTAGGAGTTACTCCTGGCCAAGACTTGGGCTTGCGACAATAGGCTGCCTGCGGTCGGTGTCTTATCGCTTACATCTTCAAACCCGACATTGCCTTTGAGATCTCCTGAAAGAATAAGGGAGTTCCGCTTAGAAGCGCTGGACCCTTCAGAGTCATCATCTTCGTCTTCGTCCGATCGATCTTCGCCTTTGTTTGCGTTTTCTCCCGCCTCCTGCGCAGCACGAGCAGCGTTTATGGATGACTGACCTGCGTTATTGTTTGACTTTCGGATGTAATCTTGCAAGAATTCGGCTTCCGCCGAAGTCGCGGGACGAATGCCACAATCTGCCGGAAAAAGACGGTCAATAAATTTTCCGATCATCATCTGATGAAAGGGATGTAAGACACGGACAGTGGTATTTGCTATTGCCGCGAACACCCAGACGCCTTGTTTTAATGGTAGGGAAACAGAGTCTGATGGCCTTTCCGAGAGTCGCGGTATTAATATGCGGGATCTGGTACTGGTCGCAAACCCTGCGGTATGAAAAATAAAGGCCTTGGCGTGGTACATTCCCATCGGGGTAAGGTGCATAGTTGGCGGTTAGCCTGAAAGACGAAACATTGTGTGAGAAGGGGAACATGGGAATGGAAGGATAGGAACACACCAAGCCTGGACGAAAATCTGCTTCGCTCGGTCAGAAGCACTGGTTGTGGTCGCGACCCGTACATTAGCCGCTAATTTCTGGAGGGCATGATCGGGGCTGATAGAGACCCTGCCAAAAATGCCTGGAGAATGTCTAGGCTCTTGATGATTAGTAGGCATCGGCTGACCGTGCCCATACATGGTAGAATAATCGGGGGCTGTTCCAAGAAACATGGTGATATCGTCCGTTTCGCTGGAGGAGGAGTGGACGCTCTCTGTATCGCGGGGGTAAGGAGACGCCGCAGCACGGGCCCTGAGATGAGTTTGGCGAATATGGCCCTTGAGCGCGGGATTAGTCATATTACTGTTGGGAGGTGATTGACAAGGAGACATGTCCGCAGAAGGGAGGGAATACACAGAAGAGTGGCGTGCGTGATCGCTGGTGAGGTAGGTGGAGGAGAGACGATATGGGTCGTCTGCAGGAGTGGGGATGCCGGCTGGCATGCGAGAGACGATGTCCTGAGAAGAGTGAGGGCGGGAATTAGACGAATGAGTAGAGGATGAGATCGAGGTTGAACGGCTGAGTGGTAAGAAGTCAAAGGGGACGTTTGAAGAGATTGTCTGAAGATTTACGGCAGCCATATGAGAGGGAAAGAAAGAGGGTGTTGAGCTGGGGATAAGACCGACGCAGCTAATAAGCGGACCAGCCGGTGGAAGGGGAAGAAGATGGGATGATGCAGGGAGGGGGGGAGGGGGGGAGGGGGAAGGGGGAAGGCAGGACTACGCCGTAGACCAAGACGAGGAAAGAAGACGAGGACAAGAGCGCGAGAGACAGCGAGTAGCAACTGTGACGAGATTGCAGGCGGACTAGAGCACGGTCGGTCGTGGTCAAGGCAACGCTCATTATTTCTCCTACATATCAATTTTATTATTATTATTATTAGCGTCTTCCCACACATCATCCCCCCCCCTCCCCCCATATACATGTGCTCCCGGAACACCTTCCCCGACCGGGTCAGTGCGCAACCCAAGAGGTCTTTCATCCCATACGATGCTGTGTCACTGTTTTCGAATCAACACCGCCCGAGTGACATCGCCTTGAAACGTCACATATTCCAGCTCAAACTCTGGATCCTTCGGCATGCCCATCCTTTGAATCAATACAAGACCTACCTGCGCATACCCGAGCGGCGTCCACAATCGGTTCAATCGGTTCTTCCGCGACGGCGATTCCGGGTCGGAATGCCACTGCCCAACTTGGCACTTGCACTTCTCCCGATTCCGCCGCTCCAGGTCTCCGAGGCGTGATCCACGCGCCTCTTATATTGTACGAAAAGACCGGAACGATGGAACATATAGGTTGAAACGTTGACAACCATAGTGGTCATAATTCATCGACTCGGGCAGATCAGAAAACCCTCTGATCAACGTCTCAAACAATGTTCTCGATGTTGGCTCTCCGCTCCCGAACCATGCAAAAGGTCTTCTGCTTTAAGAAAGAAGAACTGTCACATTTCTTGCATCAGTCTCCGCCGACATTAATCAGTGACATTTCTCACATGATCAATGTTCTCGTGCTGAATTTCCCGTTGAACTCATATGGATAAGCGATGCACACTCACTCCATAAAGATGGCCCAGGATTGTATCTTGGAAGCGCAAACTGCTTGCGGTTTCCTGTGGGTGCAGCGAAACCGGCGCTATCCGAATACTTACGCATTCCGTGTACACATATGTGTCCTGATTCCGGTATAATGACATTTCCAAAAGCACAAGTTCAAGGCGGTACATTCCCATACCTATCACCCAGACCTGTGATCAATCTTTCAATGACTTCTTCTTTTGGCTACATGTTGGCACCAAGCTTACCTGGATATGCCGGAAACGAAATGTTTCCAACTGCTCGCTTAACCAGTCAAATTGCATATTCCCTGCGTCATGGGGTCGTTGAACAGACCCCTTGACAGCTGGATGGCGGCATATCAGAAATGAAATATCCCTTCTCTGATAGTACTTGCCTGTGTTCGAGTCATAAAAATACATGGTATTCAAACTAAGTAATGACGGCGATCGCGTCAGGAATAACGTCGGTGGCGAAATATCCCCCTTGGAGGAACGACGCCATTGACGCTTGGGGTATACAATTACACCATATCCTGTAACTGTCCTCGGAGTTAAAGCTACATACGATGAAAAGGTGTGGGTGATATCATTAGGGCCTCGTGAAGTCGCTGTCAGGCTTGAGGATGCTCTGCACAAACTATGAACCCGTACCTGGCTGGAGAATATTCTATGGAGGTGCATAGGTTAAAGCAGGGTGTAGGCAAACATGATTTTGCCGACTGACATGGGCTGCAAACAGAAAGACATCGCACTGGTCAGGTTTAGCAATGGGCGTTCAGATAGCGACCTTACGCCAGATATCATTATTTCCTTGAATTCATCAAGTCTTCTTATGTTAGCAGGTATACTTAGCCAGAGTGGGGACAACAGGAATCCCTTTACTCGAAAACACCTCCTGTATTTTTTTAACAACAGCCCGATTTGAGTCGTAAATTTAGTCAAAGTGTACGTGGAAGTTTGTCATCTTCGTGCCTGAAAGGGCCGTATCAGCAAGCGATGATCCGCGGTGCACCTAAGTACCTTGCGCTATCGCCAGTCCCTGTTGGCAGTGAGATCCTGCAGTGCAAAACGGGAATAATACCCGCTCACATATTACAAAGTCAGTATCGTTACTCCAATGATCATTCAGGTAATCCAAGGTAAAATTGACAAGCGTCGACGGGGCATCACATTTGCTATGCGAAAGACAGCGGTGTACTGCGCTGATGACTGACTAGTGGCATAGATTTACCCGAAAGGTGTTCCGTAGTACTCGGCGCGCCCTTTCTTCTTTGATTTCACGCGGTGGCAATACGCCGATGGAGTTGAACCAGTCAAGTAGTGGGGATCAAGATGCATATCGGTAACATGGAAAAATCGACCTCGAAGTGGGCGATCCACATCTACTGAGCTGGAGAACACAGATGGGTGCATAGTGGGAGGCGGCGGCCCCATGCCAAACGCTTCTGTGATCATCGGTGTCTTCAGTATCGCCTATGTGGGCAAAGACAGGACAGAGGATGAACCCAGGAGTAGTAAGCTGTGCTTGAGCATCTTAGTCCCGAGTAGTCAGGATGCATCAGGAGACGCTGAGTGGTTCGTTTAAATAGGTGTGCGTTTGAGCATGCTGGAAGTCAGTCCCAGGGAGGTATGCTTGTATAAGCGAGTGACAACACGACTTGGCAGGCGCCACTGTGTCGATAAATCTCCGGCACGCTCGTCTCGGAGGGACGGAGCCTGTCACTCGGCCGTGCCAACCTAAAGATGTCGATCCGTCAGAATGATTCTTACGGATCTGGCAGAAGCGGCTAGTTCGAGGCTGCGGTTATCTGGTGTGCAATGAGTTCGAAATGCGGCACACTTTTAATTGGAGGTAGCCTGATCGGATTACATCGGGAAGGGTTCGTGTGTCGAGTTGGACAATTGTCAATATTTGAACACTGATTTTATATGTCCACTCCGGAAATGACGACTTCTTTAGTACAAACCTTGCTCTAAAGCATATTACAAAGGACGACACTACTAAACGAGTCGATACTTCTTCAACGAGGGCAATGATCTATATTACTATGCAGTTCCATGCGGTGCGCAGAAAACTAAGACACACTAGGCACTCTCGACATGGTACAATGAAGCTGGTGCATACCTCCGTAAGCAGCTGTCTGAGGGTCGATTGAACCTGTGTTTAAATATGGAAATGAACGTCAACGTTCATCGTTCATCGATCATCCATCGACGGTTGGTGAAGTGGAACGAAAAGTATGAGACGCCGGACTCGACTGACGAATTTTCAATCACATGTTTCTTGGAACTACGTAGTGAGTGTTCCAACGCGCAATCAGGGCAATCCATTGCAGGACGAGAGACAGTAACAATACATAAGGATGATCAAAACATGTCGTTACTCATCTTCCTCCAAGTCAGAATCACCAAATAGACAAGGTCCGGCGAACATCATGTCAACATCTGGCTCTGCTGTGGTTGTTCCGACGATAATGGTGAAGGGGGACGAAGATTGACTATGTTGATTCTGGGTGCAGTGAATCACCGGGATCAAAGGTGACTCTTGCAGCGCGTGAACGTGGGTGCAAGGATCGACCTCACCCTGAGTAGTGGAAGGAGACCCCGCATCCAATAGCAGCCGAGTAGAGTTGTTGGCACACGGTGACTCGGGAGCATCGACTGCCATGCGGTCATCTGCGTTTGGTACTTCCAGGTCCACGATCTCGAGTATAGGAGGGTCTGCGCTGGATACAACGTGGATGTCATCCGTGGACTGGTCATTGATCCTCGTTTCAAAGGAGGTGGCATCAGAAGGACGTGCATTACAATCGTCTGATCTCTCGAGCGAAACAAAGCCCACGCCTTCCCTGTCCTTTGTGAAACTGACTGTCACAGATTGTGCTGCTGATGGTCCGGGAGGCTTGAGCTTCAAGATTCTGCCGATCGTTTCCCAAGGATGAGGATCAGATAAGAAATCGGTCGAAATTCTGCTTGGGGCGTCATCTTCATTAACTTCTTGACTCGTCAAGACCTCCATGGTATTGTGTCCAGACGGAAAAGAGTGTCCAAAGTCATGGTTTATGGTTGACGGGGAAGCGAGGTTATTATTGCAGCATGTTTTGCGGGATCGTTCGGCTTCGAGTTCCTCTTCATCTGAGTTGGTGAATGATGAGATTGTGGATTGTGCTTCATCCACGCTAGCAGAGCCTTCACGGATAGAAAAGCTCTGCGATGACTGACGAAATATTGGCCGGGGAATAGAACGTAACTTTGTTGTGTCCATACGATCGTTGTCTTCTTCAGAAAGGTCGTCTGGTCGTCCGAACCGAATAGCAGCCAAAGGTGAGGTGTCAAGGTCAAGAATCGAGTTATCTGATGATTGCGAACTGGAAGGAAAGGGCGATGATTGAGGGAGTGGATAAACCGAGTCCGGGAATGCATTGGACCTATCGGGTTCGTTATCTTCTGTACGAAAGAACGGGTTGACTCCTGTAAGCAATTGCGCTTCTGTATATTCCGAATCGTCGACGGTATTCCAGGATGTTACATCACGCATCCTGGAAATAGAATCGGGTAGTGAAAGAACACCACCCTCTGTGGGCCAATATCGCAAATTTGGGTTAGGTTCATGAAGACCCTTGTGTTCATGTCTTGGGATTTCAGGGCATGTCACCAGGGAGTCAAAGGCGTACTTTGATACTGTCTTTAAATACTGGGTGTCCGGGTCCTGTAAATCAAAGCATGAGTGTTACCGCCAGCAAGAACCATCGATGAATGTACTTTGGAGGTAAGATGAGCTTGTGTTGATCGTCTGGCTGCTATAGGGGTTTGCATACGTTCGACAGGTACGGTTTCTGTAAGCTTCGGGGCATTTATTCCGACGAGGGTCGGTTGTTTAAGGATGCGGTCAATGGCAGCTCGCATGGACGTGTCTTCTCCGCGACTCTATCAATGAACAGAAGACGAAGAAGAAACCATACACACGATCCGAAGTGTCAAGTGCACCGAGAACTTTGGACGGTTTGTTGCGCTGCGTCATATTGCTCAGTGATGTTGACGAGTACAATCTGTCTCCGGTGGTGACTTTTCTTGAAGAAGTAGCACCCGAGTCCGTGCTAGCATCACGACGTGCATGCGCGAGCGTGATCTCTGGCAGAAATGAAAGTGTCGGTGCGCTTGTATGAACGCGGTTTTCTTGCGTCGCACATAAAGCAGAGGCAAGACGCTGTTTTCCAAAGTGGCGCCTTTGTGCACGTCCAACGACGTCTTTTGACTTTGTTCGTGCGGTGTTTCTAGGAAATGTGTTTTATATGTGAGACGGCAGTAGTTTTCAGCAGAAGAACTGGACCTTTTCCCGCCCATGTAGTTTGTTCCAACCATTTTCGCCAAGTCTTCGACGCCAAAATGTCCAATGCTAAGCTGTAGTGATGTAACTCGTGCGCATTATCGAGTGACGACGCCAGAGCCTAACTTAGTAAGCGAGTCGGATCTACTTAGTTTAGTGACCCTGAGACTATCAGTGCCAGCGGATACCAGAAAATAGCTACACTCGTACTGTTGGCACCGACACGATACTTCAAGTCCACGGTATTTTCAATCTGTATCCTGCTTAAGCCATCACTTACTGTGATCTACAATAGGTGCTGCCTGTAATGATATCTCTCGCGTCAAGCGCCGAGGAGGAACGCGTCGACGCGGAGGAAAGCTCGGCATTCGAGTCCTTGCTAGAACGTCGACGCGGAGCTGTGTTTAAAACCCCACACGGCGGTTCCTTGTCCATTCATGCTGAAGGGAACTCGTATTCGTACACTTATGGACCACGTGGAGTCACTGGCCTTCTACGCAATCGCTATGCTGCTAGTTGTGCACTCTTTGCCTCCATTGGCGGACTGTCTTTTGGATATGACCAGGGTGTCATTGCTACTGTCCTTGTCATGAGAGACTTCCTAGCTCGGTGGCCAGTAGGACCTTGGGAAAAGGGGTTGATGAGTACGTTCCCACCTGCATCAGAGCGCATACATCCTGTGAATCTGTGCTCGTTGCAGCTGCGGCTCTGGAGCTCGGTGCTCTCTTCGGTGCTTTATTGTCTGGCATTCTTGCAGACAAGTATTCTAGGCGACATTGTATATTCTTAGCTTCAGGTGAGCCTGGTGTCGGCTCTGTGTTTTCTCCTTACTCAACAGATACCCTAAGTTATATTTTGCGTTGGTTCCGGGTTGCAAGCCGGCGCTCGTAATTTCGATGATTTAATTATCGGAAGAGCTATTGGTGGACTTGGTATTGGAGCACTAAGGTAACTCCCGAGGCCTATTCAAGGTCACAAATGTTGACTCCAAGAAGCATGTTATCCCCGCTTTACATGGCTGAGATTAGCCCTCCTGAGCTCCGGGGATCACTTTTAGCTATTGAACAACTCGCTATCGTTCTCGGAGTCGTTTTCGGATTCTGGATTGGATTCTTTACCCGTAATAGTGAGTGCAGTGCATGATACTTGGTTTAATCGATCTAATACATTTGAGTCATAGTTTCCAGCTCAGCATCTTGGAGAATTCCTCTTGCACTTCAATTTCTCCCTGGTATATTACTCTGCCTTGGATGCTTCCTTCTCCCGCCATCTCCGCGTTTCCTCGTTTTACGTGGACGGTTAGGTGATGCAATGCACTCTCTCGCAAAGCTTCGCCTTCGGACACCGGAAGAAGCTGCTCACGATCCTCTCCTTCAGGTATCACAGGTTCTTCTGAAATGAGCTAAATTTACTGATGGCATCTTCAGCTCGAATTGTTGGAAATGCAAGTAAATGCTGCTCTTGTTCGACATGATACAGATGTCAAGGATTGGGGTGGCGTCATGAGCGGCTGGAGCGAGCTATTCCACTCAAAGTATATTTCCCGGACACTCATTGGCGTGATGATGATGTTCTTCCAACGTGTGTAGCCATCATTTATTCCCTTGATATAATACTTACACAGTCTCAGAGTGGAGTGGGATCAATGCTTTACTATACTATGGTCCCACTCTAGTAGAAAATGTTGGGTTGACAGGAGAGCAAGTCACTCTCCTTGTTGCTGGTGGCATCGGAATAGTCCAGGCTATTTCTGTTATACCTGCAATATTATACCTCGATCAATGGGGTAGGTAGCTGCCACTGCTGTCCAGTTGGCTTTGACTTATCATTTTTAGGACGCAAGCCCCTTTTGAAAAGTAACAATATTGTCCTTCAAGCTTTCAAGCTTCATTGTCTTACATGTTGCTACATAGGGGGCAGTGCTGTTATGACCATCTCACACTGTTTAATTGCCATATTGGTATTACAATGCCATTTTCCCTTTGGATCACTACTGAATGAAGATTCTAAGATTCTCCAATATGAAGATGATTGGGCTTCACATCCTGGTGCTGCATGGCTGGCAGTAATGTATGTCTAATTACATTCATTATGCATGGCATCCTAACTCTCTTATGTATTTTGGTGGATTGAACAGATGCATCTATACTTTCACTGCAGCATATGGAATGAGCTTTGGTCCAATTGGATGGCTCCTTCCAAATGAGGTCTTTCCATTGTCAATTCGAAGCAAAGGTGTCTCCTTGTCAACAGCTTCAAATTGGATTAATAATTGTGAGTTCTGACTCCTTGCCAGTGTGTCAAAGAGTATGTCCAGTCATGATATTGATAAGCCACTAAAAGTTTTCATTGGTCTTGTCACACCTCCAATGATGGAGATTTCCTCAGTGTATGTTTCATTACTTCTTTCCCCTATATCTTGCATGAACCTCATAACCATTCTGTCTAGTGCCACATTCATGACCTTTGCTTGTGCCTGCTTTGCAGCCTTCCTTTGGTCAATTTACATTGTACCTGAGACAGCAAATGTCTCGCTAGAGGAGATTGACACTATATTCAATTCCTCAACTGCCCAAGAAGATTTACAGAGGAAGTTTGAGGTATATTATATTATATATGAGAGCCATCACTATGATGTACTGACTATTGTTGTTAGCTTGAACATGACCTTGGAGTACATGACTTGATAATGAATTTGGTGGCAAACTGTGACTGACATAGTAGAATCAATAAATTGATACCTATCTTGAACAGCTTGGTCTGTTTTCTCTTGAGATCCATCGTTAAAAAGCTGGAAGTGGAAAGCTGCTGCTGCTTTGTTCCAGTCGCGGGTTGTCCGAACAAAGAAGTCGAACTCTGCTAAGTCCCAGACGTGAGCTGGCCGAACAAAGAAATAGTGGTTTTTTGTTGTCGCTGAACGGCACCTGTGGGCCGTCCAAACAGCCGCGTGCCGCTGGTTTGCTGGGCCCCGCTCGCGGCAGGCAGGCCAAAGAGCGAAGTGGTGGACTGCTGCAGTTGAGTGCCAGTAACAGGTTATCTGAACAAGGATATCGCGGGCTGTTGCTGCTGAGTGCCAGTCGTAGATTGACCGCCAAACAATGACGGGGCAGGTTGTCGATGTTGCTGAGTTCTAGTCGCAGGTTGACCGAGAAGCGACGTCGTTGAAAGTTGCTGCTGAGTCCGCGATGTGGGCGGGTTGGCTAGATGGCGATATCGAAAATTGTTATTGGATACAACCCGCAGGCTGTCCGAATAGTGATGTAGACTTGTGCGTCGTCTGGGATGCCAGAGAGTCGTACGTGGTCATGGGCTGGGTACTTATACCAAAAGTTGAGCCTGTAGCCTTTGTCTGGCCAAACAGCGAGGGCGTCGTCGTGGACGACCTACGCGTGGATCAGCGTGAACAACATAATACACGGTCGCGAAACGCACCCACTGAACGCCATTTTTGCAGTAGCGGATAGTAAGACTTAACATATGATCAGGCACGTGATTCAGATTAGTAGTGATCCGAAACAGGATAAACAGCCCCTGTGTCAACCCTGTCCACTGCTCGTTCCAGATGCCAATGAGCTGTTTCGCTTTTTGCATATCATCACGAATCCACGAATCACGACAGCGGGTGCTTCACAAACCGCGGCTCGGTCGAGCAGACACCACTTGGGTAAGCTCACTTACATTTCCCTCTGGTTTTCCCGCCAAAAAGAGCGACACATTTGTCCCATGAAAGAGGACTCTCACGCGAATGGCGCTTAGTATTAGTGAACTATAAATATTTTTCTGCCTTGATCCCCGCGGCTCCGACAACAGCCTGAGGAACTTGCATGCATCCCGGATGCCTTGCAATGGGAGTCCGCCTCGAACAGCGTAACCTAACACCTGATGGCTTGGAGGACAAAAGCTCCAAATTTGAGACGCGGCGTGATCGAATACGTGTGCCTCGAGGCCTTTCGCCAGGATGATGAAACGTTCCTAATTCTTCCAACGTGGCAAGCACAGCTTCAACTTGGATCCGTGCGCTCTTTTTGAGCGGGCCACGACTAGAAACTCGTGCGCCACGCCTTTCAAGATCTTATAACGCCCTCTTACCGCGTGCTCGCTAGAAATCGATTGCTTTAAGATGAGGCCATCACACCCCACTCCCCTCCACCGCCAATATCAAGAACCATCGCGTCCCATTCCATCCTCTCAGCAACAAGCCTTGCCAGCACGCCAGCCGTCCCGTCGCAAACGACTCTCCACTCTCTCCATTTCGTCCGTCTTTACAAGGTCAGCAATGCCCTCCAAGTTTAATATCGTTCGAGCGAGTCTCTATGGTATGTGTGTACAGTGCTCATACTACGAATTTGCCGTCGTGATCAATTTCACCGCTCCCAGCCGTGGTTTTGACTTGGACTATAATATGCCTAGCCATCGCAGCTCACTTCCAGACTCTACTTGTCATCACAGATCTAAGTATGTGACAGCCTTGTTTCATCCAATGATTTCCCGTTGCTCATCGACCACTCAGCTCGATTCGTTCCATTCGCAATATTCGTCTGCAGCGCAAGCTTACTGATCCTCCTCGTTCTGTGAGTAATCCTAAGTGATTTTGATTTTGTCCTCATATTGACTCCCTTCAGTCTCATCTGCAGCGCTCTTCGCAATCGCAACCCCCTTTCCACTAGAATAGAGTTAGGATGTTTAGGTTTATTAGGAACCTTTTGGCTTGGTGCGTCTCACGGCGTTTTGTCCTATTGTGTGCTCAAGTAGACGTAGCACTTGGCGCATTTCTGGCCAGCTCTGACTCGGAGAATGCGGATGTTGAGTGCTTCTCGTCCGTAGACGGCTCAGCAGTCGTTGATGTAGCTGGATGTACGTTTTAGCATTTCTTTTGACACCCTGGAAGTGTCAACCAAATGTTTTAGTCTCCACGGAAACCTATCAAGCACAGTATCGCGTTCTTGAGGCCTTCTCTCTGTTCAACGTCATCCTGGGCAAGTGGCTCGTTTATGGTTTCTACCTGTTTCTGAACTTGTCATAGTATGGGGGTTCCTTCTTTTCCTCCTCGGAATGGCCTTGAAGCACTACTATCGAGTGAACCGCAACGTGTGGTTCATCCCGGTCACGGCCTATGCCTGGTTCGGCCCAAGATCGAGTATGTCCAAGCTTCCAGCACCCGTCAGCACCCGTTCGAGAGGCAGAGCCTACACCAACGAGAAAGCCGATCCTGAGCTCTTGAAAAATGGGTCGCGTCGGAACGACTCACACTACCCCAATTGGTCATCAAGTGGACATACGCCTCCCGTTCGGGCACACACTGTAGACAACTACAAGAGAAATGCATCACCCCGGCGGTGACGGATGAACTTGATGTTTATCTTCAAAACTTTCTTTATTTTTGGCTAGACCACATTTGATTCACTGTTCTGTTTTGGGATAGTAACTTGATAGGAAATTATGTATGTACGGTAGGTAGTTCACATTGGAGGCGTTGAGCCGGATGTAATCTAGAGTAACATAGCCAGTGCTGCACAACTAGGAACATGCATGTAGACCAGGCTTCCCCCCGTTCGTCACTAACAGTGGAGTTTAGACGGAGTGGAGACAAACCTAACTTAGTAGGGCAGCAGAGTTTCAAAATCTATCACTTCCTTAGTTGATTATTATTGTCTACAACACGCAATTACTGGTGTAAGCACATAGAACTATTAGTATGTACAAAGTAGAACGAGCTCATTCTGAGCTCAAATTATTGGAGATCCTTCCCAAGCCGCTGCAATGCGGCGCCATTTTCCGACAGTGTCAGCGCAGTACGACCGCCACTAACCAAGACCGACTCGTGGG
>JBBPQT010000040.1:0-43361 GCA_038092715.1 Boletus smithii | reverse complement strand
ACACAACGGCGATTTGATGTTTATCCTGACGTTAGCGGAGGCTCTGACTCGATCGCATAGGGAGATGTACTAGTACTGTACTTGGACAGAGCAATCAATGATGAGGTTGACTCGACCGCCAGTGACTTCCAAAAGTGGACGTGCAGAAGTTTCTAGTACATTCCGCAACTTTCTAGTAGTGACAGCATTGCGGCCCAGAGACTAAAGAGCCATCGATTCGCCATTCGCCACTTTCTTCATTCCGTTCCATCCCATCCTTTCTACCATGGTCAGAGAAACGTCCGTCCGTTCCCTTTGGCTATTCCCTTTAATTGACTCGTCTTGCTTGTAGAAAATATTACGATCTGCTCGAGGTAGCTTCCGACGCCTCCGAGAGCGACCTCAAAAAGGCCTACAGAAAGAAGTTGGTTCTTTTCACTGACCCCTTCCTTGTCCTCACCTTTCCTCAGAGCGTTGCGACTACACCCGGACAAAGGCGGTGACCCCGAATTATTCAAGGAGGTGACACATGCGTATGTCCATGTTCGCCCCACATTCTTTCTTTGCTAACGCATGCATACTAGGTACGAGGTCCTGGCCGATCCCGAGAAACGCAGTATATATGATGCTCGGGGAGAAGCTGGTCTCTCGGAACAGGGCGGAATGGGTGGTATGGACCCGCAGGTTAGCCACATCTCTCCTTCCTCTCCGTTCCTCAACTCCATCCGCATTCGTATACTAGGATCTCTTCAGCCAACTCTTTGGAGGCGGTGGCTTCTTTGGTGGAGGCGGTGGCCGTTCGCAAGGCATTCGGAAGACCAAAGATCTTGTTCACCGAGTCCAGGTGTCGCTCGAGGACCTCTACAAGGGCAAGACCACCAAACTCGCTCTCACGCGAAATGCTCTTTGTTCGAAGTGCAACGGCAAGGGTGGAAAGGATGGTGCCGTCCGCACGTGTGGCTCGTGCAATGGCCGTGGGATCAAGCTCACCCTCCGCCAAATGGGTCCCATGATCCAACAAATACAGTCTGGATGTGACGAGTGTAATGGAACGGGAGAGGTCATCAACGCCAAAGATCGCTGCTCAAACTGCAAGGGAAAGAAGGTCATACCGGAGAAGAAGATCCTAGAGGTTCACATAGACAAGGGCATGAGGGGTGGTCAGGCAATTACCTTCGCAGGCGAAAGCGATCAATCGCCAGATGCTCAGTCTGGTGATGTCGTAATCGTTATAGATGAGAAACCTCATGAAAGCTTCAAGCGCCACGACAACAATCTCATAACCGAACTCGAGATCGACCTCCTCACCGCGCTTGCCGGCGGTGAGGTTGCGATCAAACATCTTGATGATCGAGCACTACTTCTTCGATTTTTACCCGGGGAAGTTGTTAAAAATGGTACGTTATGTCGTTTCGACGTCGTATCTTCCCTTCCTTGACTTTAATTCTATCAGAATCCGTCAAGGTCATCCGGTCACAAGGGATGCCATCTCAACGGCATCATGAGCCCGGTGATCTCTTTGTCAAGTTCACTGTTAAATTCCCCGATACTATCGATCCTTCCAAAGTTCCCTTACTTGAGCAGGCCCTCCCTTCTCGCATTTCTCTGCAGAACTTTCCCAAGGGTGTCCATCTGGAAGAGGTGGATCTTGAGGAACCTGATGCACGATCGAGAGCTAGCGCCATGGCGGACGATGCCATGGACGAGGATCACGACGGCGAGCCTCGGGTACAATGCGCAAATCAGTAATTTCTCTGGGCCGATTTGTCATTTGATATTTGTTGTCACTAGTACCCTGGTGATTAATGATTGCCCACCTGTGTCTCCATAGATCCGTACGCATCTTTTGTTACATCCCTCGTAATTAATATGCATCAAGGAACTTTCTGGGATACTTGTTGGAGAATCGTAACTATTATCATGAAGTTGTATCCCAGCGAACCTGAGCGCAGGTCGAGGTCAGAGAAAGGTTGGGGTCACAAGTTTCCTACCTCTGGGTTAAGCTTGAAGCTTTCGTAAGCCCTGCGACTGAAGAAGCTGAGCTCGGTTTCGTTCTCTGAATCCAGGAGTGAGTGACAGGTCAATTGTGGACTGACTTTCACACCTACCAAGACCAACATCTGCCAGGATCTTAGTGTCATCTTCCAAAATCCATTCATCATGGTCCAAATTGATGATCAAATTCGTAGTCTGACAAAAACAAGGGCGTCAGAGATACGCAAGCGACTTTCTAACTTGCGCACCTTTGCACCGTGCGCCTTTACATATAACTTGAGAGTATCTAGCTTGAGATTAAACAACCAGGAAATAATATCGCTGTGAGGTGTACGAACCTAGAACAGCATTGCGGTAGGGCCGCCACGTCTGGATAGCTGAGTTGGCTGAGGTGAGATCGGAGGCTGTATCCAGCAGATAATCGCATATACCTTGGCGAACGATTTCTTTCAAATCACCCACTGTCGTAGTTTCGAGGTCGAGTTTGTGGAGGACGAGGCTGCGCTCCGTACGGTATTCGAAAGACTTGACCACACGGACGGTGATCGTGGCCTCCGTTCGTGGGATTGCTTCGTTGGTTAATATGTGTGATATTCCTTCGGACATATGTTCAGAATTTCTGTGGATTTGAGGTGTTTCTGCAGAACTTGTACGGTTCGGTAATGCATGGCAGTGTGTACTTACCCACATTGAGTCTCTGGCATTCTGGCAGGTTCTAGTCTTCACATTAAGCACTCCGCACCTGTCTGCATATAATTGAAGTTGTTTCGATCATTTGACTCGATACCTCCGAGTCATGGTCAAGGAAATATCATTTATCTACTAGCCGCCAAAATGGACATTCTGTATGTACCTTGACTTTTGTAGGTCACGCCCAGCATATGGTATATATCGAGTCTCAGGCTGATCGTCCGAGAGCTTTTGTAGACTTGCCGTTATTGATCAACTCACACCAGACCTACTAGTTGACTCAGTCCGACACGTGTTTTGGCATCCACGGGCCGTCGCAGTCTCTCCAGAATACTACCGACGTTTCTCCGGCTCAAATACATTCATCCCACTGCATATAACTGCGGTGGGCCAGAACAGTCATGCAAGGTCCTTCAGAATTTCTCCAGTATCACAGCCTCTCCACAGCATATCATGTCAAGAGTGTTTCTGGATACATCAATTCCCGAGCTCGCAGGAAAGCTAAAGATAAATGAACTGAGATCAGCCTTCTCGGCGCTCCTAACTGGTGGAACACCAGTGCTGTCCCCGTTTAAATATCCCAGCCGTGCGGATGAGCGATGGGCCAAATGTCAATGTATGTTATCGCTGCTTCATTGACTTGCACTGACTTCGTCCAGGGTGTCCGTGGCTCATCCCATTTCATTTCTACTCCTGCCGTTTGCTTGCCGGTGAGTAACAAGCAGCCTTCTGCGCTCCAGATACCGAGACTAGGTACAGTGCGAAACATCCATGGCATCAACCTTTGATATCAACTTAATATGGGATGTTGGTATCTTCTTAGCTGAAGAAGCCAAAATCAAATCGTCTGTCATTCTCCTTGCTCCAACATGCAACGTCCGGCGCAACCCCCTCGATGGGCGCGCGTTCGAGTCTTTTTCGGAAGTTCCTCATCTTTCCGGTCAACCCACAGAATTCATACGCTTGACGTGTACTCATTCGCTTGTACAGGAACCGTGGCCGCTGCCTATGTGAATGGCCTACAGTCTAGGGATGTCGCGGCTACTATAAAACATTTCGTCGCCAATGACCAAGAGAGTGAGAGAACGGCGGCGAACTCCGTCATATCGGACAGAGCTCTTCGAGAGGTTTACCTTTACCCGTATGTCTATTCCCTCTTGAACCGTGGTCCTCGCTTATCTTCGATTAGCTTTATGCTGGCACAATTGTGCATAGCCCACAAATATCTCCCCATACTTGGGGCTTACCTCAAAATACCAAGCGATCTCCCTGGTTGGCAATGCACCTTCTACATACAAGATGCCCAAGGAAACCCGAACACAGAAGTTGCCAAGTATGTCCTGAATACAACTGCAATTAAACTCGACGATTTTCTATCATCCGGATTGGACGATCAAGTTGGAAGGAGAACTGACGGTGGACAAAACCGCAGTCTACGAGTTCGGTCTCGCAGTTGCTGGACGTGCTAAGCTATGGGTGGGTGGCGAGTTAACAATCGACAATTGGACTCGCCAAACTCCAGGAGACTACTTCTATGTGTATCTCCGTCGCTAATCACTACAGACATATTATTATTCGAGTTCTCACAGACAAGGAACCATTGAAGAGAAGGCGGATGTACACTTGGAAGAGGGACAGCCTATCGAGATCCTCGTCGAGTACATCAACACACTTCCGCCAGACACTACAAATGACGGGACGGACAAAGGTAACTCGCAACCTGCGTTGATCCGTGGTGTCGTGAGGCTATTTTCAGAGTGATTTGGGACATACTAACGGGTCGGTCAGAGATTCGGTGGTGTCGAAAAAGATTGATTCCGATCAATCCATCCAGAGTGCAGTTGCCCTTGCAACTAAATCTGACGTCGTTGTGTACATCGGTGGTCTTACACCTGAATAGGACAGCGAAGGATTTGACAGCCAACTCTCTATATACCTGGCAGACAAGACGAACTCATCTCGAAACTAGGAAAAGCTAATTCGAATATGGTGGTAGGCATACAAGCGGTACGTATACTGATGACACGTCGAATTTCAGCTGAATGTACCATATCTAGGGTTCCGCAGTTGCGATGCCGTGGGTAGAGGATGCCAATGGCGTGGTGCAGGCCTGGTATTCGGGTAACGAAGTCGGGAATGCACTCGCTGATGTCTTGTACGGGACTGTCAACCATCAAGGAGGCTCTCACTTACGTTGCCTGTTCGCATTGAAGACGTTCCACCATACCCACATCTCTACAGCGAGAACGAAGAGATCAATTACTGCGAAGATTTGTTTGTGGGGTATAAATACTGCCGCAAAGCTATCAAACCTCGGTTCCCATTCGGGTGTGTTCAACTCGAACTTTCGAGTTTACCCTTTTTTGACCCAACCATCTCAGCTACGGACTGTCCTACACGACATTCGCGATCTCGGACCTCGTGCTGCACGGCGTTTCTTCCCATAATGAGCATTTCAGCATCAAAGCCGTAGTCAGGGTCGCCAACTCTGGAGATATTCCTGGATCATGCGTGGTACAACTTTATGTCTCCCTACCTGACGTCGGCGTCGCGACACCTCAGCTACAACTGAAGGGCTTCGCGAAAACCTTGCACCGAAAGCAACTCAAAACATTGAAATTTCGCTCAACAACTATGCGATATCTTTCTGGGATGCTCCGCAGAACAGATGGTGCGCCAAGGCTGGCATGTACCGCGTGTTCCTCGAGTTCGACAGCGAGGAGCTACCCCTGCAGGGTACCTTTGAGCTCAAGAAAACTTTCGTGTGGAGTGGCTTGTAAACTTCAGAGATATGCCAGTGTATGGAGTCCCGGAATGTTTGAGTTGCATAACTTGTATGTAACTACTAATTGTGTCCGCTTTGTAACATACTTGTATCACGGCACACACTTGAAGGTCCTGCCACTTCACAATCAATACTTATGGTACCTCCATCCGTGAATACGCATACATCCAATGCTTCAGCAGATCAACTACAAGTCGAGACATCACATTACATTCAAAAAGACCCAAGGAAACTCACAAACTTGAACGAGATCCTGTCGTGTCTGTCCTGGTACCAGTCCGAGGAAGCAACACTCTCCAATTCCCTCGCTGAATTGCTTTCCGACCGCTCCTCCATAGCAGATTCACTCCGCCGGTTGGAAACTCTTGTTCCTCATCTGAATGACCTATGTCTCGAATCTTCACAGCTCAAGGAGAAAGTTTCCTCCACAGCGAAAACAGCAGACCGCGTCGGTGGGCGGGTGAGGACTCTTGACCAGGAGATGAGTCGTGTCTCACAGGCAGCCGAACGAGTGGGGCAGGTAATGGAACTCAAGGTAATGCAATGCATGCTATGTCCGAACAACTTCCTTGTTTACACTCTTCAAGTCCTCTCTTTCCCAATTGCAGTCTTGCATTGAACACCAGGACTGGGAGTCGGCGACTAGACATTGTGCTCGTGCCATGTCGCTTCCCATCGAAGTCATATCTGGCTCCTTCGCCGAAACTTCCGTGGTACGTCATCTCTTGCGATTCCGTGTATACAAGGCTTACACCCCTCTCAGCCGACTGCAGAGAATCATCTTCCTCCTGCGCAGACACTTCAAGCTGCAAGGGAACAACTTCTATCAATTTTCCTCAAACAATTCGCACAGGCATCACGTTCGCGTGACGCAGCTGCAACGAGCCGTTATTTCAAACTGTTCCCGGCGATTGGTTGGGAAACTGAAGGTCTTGAGGCATATGCGTCGTTTGTTGTCGACTTGGTGCGGGTAAGGGCCCCTATTTCTGCCAAAAGTAGGATTATACGCTATGCGTTTGCAATGTGCTAATTGGGAATATCGACAGCCTCATCCCCATTGTACTATGTCACCATTCTGACTGCACTTTTCGAAGGTGTGGCCATGATTATTGACCAGCACCAACCCATCGTGGAGAAGTATTATGGTACAGGGAATATGCGAAGTGTCATTAAGAGGTTGTTGGAGGAGTGTGATCGAGTGGTCCGGAGCACGCTTGAAGCTTGGAGGGAGGATCGATCGATTAAAAGAAAGGTGGAATTCTTTCTGTCTTTATGTTGTATGACTGTACTCAGCTTGTCCCAGTTATCAGATATCTCGAATTCAATGCTTCCTATATCTGCTCCACGAAAACAAATGACTACTGTAGAAATGGATGAGGTTGATCCACGTGAGATGGACAAGACATTATCCGAGATCGCCGGAATGAGCGGCCGATGGCATTTGTTTCGAAAGTTCCTCGTCGAACAGTTGCAGGTGTGTACTCATTGAACGCTTACTCAAGGTGTTTCTTGACAAGGACAACCTAGGAAGAGGAGGTGACTGTAGACAGTGAAGCCAACTCGAATGACCAGAGCCTGCAGCCAATTTCCAGATTTTCCAACCTCCACATGTCCTCTCCATTGCCCATTGAGCCTGTCGCACTGTTGGATGCGACATCATCTCAAAGAGAGTTTGAGGATTTGTTGAGTTCTTGTTACATACCTATGGAGATCTGGTATATCCGTACGATCATTGACAAGGTCTGTCTGTAAGACTCTGTGTTCCGAAATATCCTATAACTGAGTAACCACAGGCTCAACACCTCTCCAGTCCTGATTTCTCTCAGACTCCTGCGACCACCACTACACCAGATGATGTTTTCTATATTCTGAAAACCGTATATACGCGCCTATTGTCAACAGGTTCTCTCGGAATCTTGGAACGGACTACTGACCTTCTTAAGGACGTATTGGATCACAATTTTGCTGGTGGTATCAAGAAGAAACTGGATGAAGTTTACCGAGTCGGTACGGGCATTCGAACCGAGAAGTCTGAGAGAGAAAGTCGAACATCCTTTCTCGTACGTTCGTTTGTCTTCTCTAACTAGGTCGACTGCCTAATTCATTTTCGAAGGTACTCTTAAACGACCTTGATGTATCTTCCTTGCATATGGAAAGACTCACGAAGGACCTGCTTTCCCAACCTGCCATCACACAGCTATTCCTCGATACTGAACAGCAACAGGTAAAAACTATCGTAGCAAGCTTGCTTGCTTCCATGGCCAGATTCAAGGCAACCTTAAGAGTGACTTTTTATAACATGACCTTGTAGCAATGGTCTAATAACCCCTCCAGGCCGGTATAGAGCAGTTATTTAATCAATTGATGCGACCCAGGCTACGAACTCTGATACCCGACGTCTACAAAGACGTTTCTTATGTTCTAGACGAAGATGGGTATGCAACTGCAGAATACCAAGACATTGTGAGGAAACGATTTGTGAAGGTATGGGAAGGGTTAACAGATGGGTACAAGGTCAGTTTCATGATTTTCATAAGACTGAGCCTACACCGAAGAGTAGGATTCTTGCACTGAAAACAACTATCGCATCTTGTTCGGCCTTGCTCTTGATGTTATTCTCCGACCATGGGAGAAATACATTTTGACCCTCCATTATTCCGAGGCATGTCCAAAACTCCTGATGTCATGTTTTCCGCTGACGCCTCCACTAGTTGGGTGCGATACGCTTTGACCGCGATCTCCGTTCCATAATGGCATATCTATCCTCCCAAACGGTATTCGGCGATATTCGAGAGAAATTTATCCGCCTTCAACAGATCTCCTCGTTGCTGAACCTTGATAGTGTAAGTTAGGTTTAGTGCTACGACCTACACCAATAATCTCAAGCTCGATTATCAGGATGAGGATGTTGAGTCATTCTACAGTGGATCGGGCATTTCTTGGACATTAAGTATGCAGGAAGCCAAGGATATCGTCAGTCTGAAGGCTTGAAGCCTGAATAATTACTGTAATCCACCTTGTGGGTTAAGTCTTGTAGCTGATTTTTCTTCACCAATCCGAGGTAGAGCATGCCGCTTTGTGTTCCTATTCAACTGGTATAATTAACCAATATCTTGCGAAATTTACTCTTTCACAAGCGGCACCTCGCAAAATTGGTTCTTGTTTTACAGTAATTTCTGGATGCCAAACGGATGCTTCATTAATGGGCAGTTTCATTGAGCTGCCTGTGACATCGAAACTCAAGACTTGGATGGGATTATATGCACGCCAAGATCTTCGAGTGACAACGCAAGTTCGATTCGATTCCATAATGGGTGAACATAGTGCTGGAGTCAACCACGACGCAGAGCATCCAAACGTGCCTGAAGGGAGTCTTCATCAGCAACAGCATCACCACCTTGTCGGTCGTCTCCTTGAGATGGCCCGCTTGTTTCTCCGATTGCCACTGGTCTACGACTCTCGGCAAGGGGTGTGGATATGGCGCCAAGTCCAGTTGGTGCCTCAGTAAGCTATATTTCATCATGTCAACGGTGGCCCACTGAGATTGATTGGTATTCCATACTTGTTGGGAAAGGTCGACGCCAATTTCATCGAGGACCTGCCTCAAGATCTTGTCGCCCTCCTCCTCCTCGTCTTCAGCTTCGTCATTCATCACATCGTCCACAGCGTCTGACATCATCTCCTCCTTCATATCCATCATCGAGCTTTCCTTCTCAAAATCATTCATAATTTTCTGGATGGCTGGTAAATTGAGACCACGATTCATGGAAGCCATAGCCTTCCAACGAGCAGCGGTTATGGAAACTGGGACATCTTGACGCGAATCATGGGACGTACTCTTGTCGCTCCACGCATAGCCTCCGCCATCTGTTGATTACTGCGAAGGGCCTGTATCCTCAGGCCAACGGCCTGTAGCTGTGTTTTCATCTGATAGAATTTCTGAATGTATCTTCGTGTGCGAACGAGATCTTTGGCCATGACTTTACATGCGTTCTACTAGGATAATTGACGAAGGTTGCATGAAGCGCTGGAGGCCACATACCATCTGACCAGTCTTGGCGCTCTTCTTGATATCCATGACGAGTTTCTTCTCGCTCTGCTCAAGCTTTGAGCGCTCTCGATCGAGCTCGCGCTGAGCCTTTGTGAGAGCTCGCTGGTGTTGACGAAGCCGTTCGGCGGGAGTGACAGTCCTGCCAAAGAGAGTTTCCTAGGGTGAAAATTAGAATGTTTAACCACACTGCGACTGTACATACGATGATATTCATGACTGTCGATGTTGGAGGTTGAACGTGGAGTTGCAGCAATGGCTGCGCCCGACCTTGAGCCTCAAGGACATTATTAGCATCATACCCCGGCACAGTCCGGAATATGCCGTTCGGAGATTGAAATGTATCAAGCTTGGCTAACCTTAACCTTCGATTTTCATCATACACAATCACCATCATCAAGAAGGCCACCACCCACAATCATGGTATGTTCAAAGTCCTCCTCCACGCCATTTCTGACAACATCCACTAGACTCTCGTAGTCGACCTTTTGAACCCTTCTGCTGAACACGAAAAGAGACAGTATAAACTCAAGCGTCTCGTACAATCGCCTAACTCGTACTTCATGGATGTGAAGTGCCCAGGTCTGTCTCCTATCCTATCCGCAACCTGAAACACTATATTCACGTACCTGCCGACCCGCAGGCTGCTTTGCAATTACAACCGTCTTCTCACACGCACAATCGGTGGTTTTGTGTGGCTCTTGTGCAAGTGTCCTATGCCAACCCACCGGTGGAAAGGCGCGACTGACCGAAGGTTGGGTCTCGATTATTGTCTACCGGTGCATCTGCTAATATCGCACTATGTCTAGGGTCTTCTTTCCGTCGGAAGAACTAGGTGTCTTGACTGCCTCACCATCCTTCCACACATTCACTGTTGCATTGCAATTTATCATGACATACACTGCCCTTTCTACCCATTTTCAACGTCGCAAAAATGTTGTTTGCTCGGCGGACCGCATATAAATGACATGATGTTATATGTATTCATTTTAGCTTTAGCAGCAAGTCAACAAAAATGTGCGCTCGCTTTGTAATTAGTGAGAGCAATACACCCCGAATAAGAGGGTTATGTAATGTACCCCAGCAGTCATTCTCAGCCAAGTTTGAACTCGACTCCGAGCGCTATGGATTTGAATCCTATCGGCAAGCACTGTACCTTGCAGTCATGCAATGTTCTTGACTTCCTGCCCATTCAGTGCAGTTGTTTGGAGTGGTTCTGCAAGCTTCATATCTCACCAGACCTCCATGACTGTTCCTCTCTGCAACAGCATTCATCCGAGTCGTCGTCATCCACTTGGGCGCGCTCCAAGTGTGCCTTGTTGGGATGTAACAAGCCTTCCCTTGCGACTGGGACGACTTCTGTTTCCGGGGAGGGAGAATCCTGCGGGGCGATGCAAAGGAGTTGTCCTGGCTGTCAGCTTTCTTTTTGCGTTCAGTACGTTCACAGGCACCCGCGTCGCGTCTCCGAGATATGTATCTTACATGACTCATAGTCACCGTCATATGCAGTCTCATTCATGCACTGGCCTTACCGTGGGGAAGGATGATACGAAGCACGGAGTTGCTCGTGCCATTTTTGCCCAAAAGTTTTTGGCACCTAGTATCCCGACATCTCACACCCCTGTGGTGGTGCGTCAGCGTAGGAATCTTCCTCCCGACTCCCAAAGACTAGTGCAGCTACAAAAGGTCAATTTAATGAAATTGCGTCACAAGGCGGTCCCTGGAGATCCAAAGGACAGAGGTTCTATGGTACCCGTCGACCAACGTCTTCATGTAACTGTGCGTCTTGAGATCATCGGCCAATCAGCAAAGGAGATCGCTTTATGGTTCCGAAAGGTGATGTGGTTTCGCACCAAACCTTCATTCTCTAACGCTCCATAGACGACGATCGCGGGTAGGGCACTGGACTTGGTTGTCCGACACTTTGGCATTTCCCATACAGCTTCTGTAAGTTTCCCCACTGCTGTGCCCACTCAATCATTCATCACGAGTCAGACACTTTGTTTGAAGCAATTGTCCGCGGAAATTGGGAGTCAGGTACTGCAGAATCATTTGGAATTATCAGGGCAACTAGAAGATGGATCGACAGTCGTGCTGACCGACTCACCGTCAAACGGATGACTGTACCGGCTTGATAGGTCCTAGATCTGCCTACATGTTATTCCATTCGTCGTTTCCATTTGTAAAGTTACTCATCGTGCTCGCACGAAACCGCGTTCGTATTGTCCGAAGAAAATCCGAAGAAAGAAATACATAATGTAAACGGGTAGCAAGGGCAAAATCAATACCGACAACCAGAAAGAAAACTAGAAAGGACCACAGAGGGACAAGCAACGCGGAGAGACCCGCTATGCGACAAGAGCAGCTAATCGACGGAGGTGAGGCACGTTGAGGTATGCTGGAACATACGTCTCAAGCCCCGAAACCTCACGAGGATACGGAGGCTCGAATGGTCCAACTTCCTCCGTTTCGGGTGAGAGAAGGAGATGATCGTTACGATCATTTGCTTGCACTCTAGAGGCAACGACGCGGAGAATTTCAGGGGAAATGGGATTCTGGAAAGGGCGGGTATAATCGCACTGTTGGATCGGTAGGAAGCAGTAGACCCACCTCGTATTCCGCAACGTAGTAGTTCGTACACATCCTTTGTATTTGCATAGGACTGAGCATCCAGCAAACGTCATAAATAATCTCAATATCGGCAGGTGTCGCCTGTCATTCTAAATCAGAAACCTTTCTCAAAATGAGGGTCAAGTTTTTCACCGACTTTTTTCAGTTGCAACAACTTGATAGCTTGCATCAAATGTTCCAAGTGGAGTGTACCCTCTGGCATATCATGCGACTTGCACCATTCTTCTATTCGTGTGATGTTGTACTGAATCTGCATGGCTATCAAACGAGACAAGATCAGCACAGCATCAAGGCACAATCAAAAACACGAAGTACCTCTCTTCCAGGAAGAGAAGTTTCTCCTCATTAGAAGGTCATTAAAACTCGTGACACCTATCAACTTGAGCAGTTCGGTGAGGACTTGTTGCACCACAGAATCCTCCATATAGTAACTCTTCAGACTCTTCCAAGCTTTGTTGAGTAGGTTCAGAATATCGTCCATACTATAGGCTGGCTGGCTGTTCGTGTTAAGGATGCGATTGAACAATCGTCCACCTCCATCACTTGAGGTGAACCCTGGAAGAGACTGGCTTTCAATTAAAGCAGGAATTACCATCTTGGAAAGACGTTTCTTCGTCTCTTGCATCCACGTGTGGTAGATGTTGTACTCAAGGCTACCAAGGTCATGTTTCACCACAGTAACCAGGCGTTCGTAATCATTCCAGTCGAATTCGCGAACGGCGTTTTCTTCCCCTGGACCGATGCCTTGTACCATGTCACTTTCCGCGACGCAGATGAAGGAAAGCATCTCGTGAACGTTAGAAAGCCAGAAGATGCCCGGGATAATGGCATCCTCTCCATTGAAAGACTATCTAGGAATCAGAAAGGGCCGAAAAGTATAGAACAGAACTAACCATAACATGTGCTTGGATAGCCTCCATGATGTTGGCCAAGAAGCGCTCGCTTTCCGGGATGAGGCCATACTTCCACATCTCGTTCGTGACAAGGCTGATGAGATTTGCCGGGAAGAGAATCTCCTTCACAGCAGACGGATTTGTCGTGCTGGGTGCAGGAATCTTCATACCCCGAATCAGTCCTATGAGGACGTCTTCGTCCAAACGTTTGATGTCCTGCATAAGTCTGATTTTCTCTTCTGCCATGTCATCGTAACTGCGAAGGTCGGCCACGCCATTTGTCCGTACTCGGAGAACGTTATCTTCCCCATTGTAAGCAACAGAGACCGCTCGCTGGCTAAGCGCTTGGCTCCGCTTAACACCAATCATTAGCTCATCTGCAGATGTACGGTATTCAGAGGGGCTGAGCTGAAGGACGCCTGCAGAGCTGTGCCTTCGTTGGTGGCGATTGGGATGGACGGGAGGGGCCAACGAGAGACCATTCGCACCATTCGCGTCGGGGATGCGGAGGACAGGTACGAAAGTTGGGGATGTCGGGGGCTCTCGAGTACCCCTCGTCAGGGCGTTGTACGCATTGGCACGGTTGAGCTGCTCGCGCAAACTGCTAACTTCATTCTTGAGGGTAGCAATGACAGAAACGTCCTCTGTGGATCTCATTGGCGAAGCAGCAAATGCCTTCTCTTGAGACTGCAGCTGAGCAACTTGTGCGAGCACTTCGTTGGTCAACCGCTGTATCGCCTCCTCCTTCTCGGCTGCTTTGGCGATCGCATCTTCTAGGCGTTTTTCAACGTCAGCTTTTGCTTGGAGGAGCTCCTCACGCCGAGACAGTTCCGCCTCTGCAGTCTGCAACGCGATTTGAAGAGACTTGGCCTTGGCATCTGCCTCCTCGTGTTTCGAACTCCACTGCTGGATCTGTTTCTCAAGCTCCTCAAGTTGGGTCTGCAAGGCTTTTTTCTCTTCTGTCCGCTTCTGAAGTGTCTGAGTGAGTTCCACAACCTTATTCTCGAGACGGTAGGAGATCTCCTTGAATTTGGACACCGAGCGTGCCTCAGCCTTGAGAATTTTGAGTTGCTTCTTGGCAAGACGCCGCCTGACACAAGACTGCAGGTATACTACATGTCTGATTGCAGATCGATGTGAACGGCGGTACAGCCTATATGACGTCCGTCAGGATGCCAAACGAGATAAAGGAATATAGGAACATACACTCCGCGGAACAGGGATTGCAGCAGCACAGCTGCATGTAGGGTCCGCGCCTCCCTGTTTGCTCGTCGAGCCTGTGCACCACGAACATCTAAATGTCCCAGTGAGCTAAGTCTACGTTGTAACCTCCAGAACTTACGGCTCTGTACAGCGATGACTGTTTGGCGAACTTGGAGGAACTTGGACTTTTGAAGAAAACATCTAACACCAGCCTGCAACCTCTTCGCAGCAGCATCTCTGCGTATGTTTTCCACCACCCGCCTTGCCAAGATGCCACGCCACCACGTCTGAATTTTGATTGTAGCGCTACGGAGTTCTTGGTACCTCTTGACAGCCATGCGCCGTCGCATATTCTTTTGGACGATGGTGACGAGGGCATTAAGTCTTTCAGACCTGAGAGACTCGAGCGCAGCAAGCATACCCGCTCGGAAGAAGATCTTGGTAAGACCGCTTTGATGTTTGTCGGAGTCGTTGATCGTCTTCTCCAAGATTAGCGAGCAGAGAGGTTTAAGCTCCAATTTCTGTATCATAGGTTGCCAATCTGCTGAAGGAACAAGCATATAATATCTAAGGAGCGGATTGAGTCAGGGGTTCGCAATTTGAACAGTGACGCACCGCTCCGCGAATTCCTCGTACGTCCACCGAGAAGGGTATCCTGCACAACTGATACGAATTGTCTCTAGAACGCCACAAGCGCGAAGCTGGCCCAAAACCTGAGAAGGTACAAACTCCCATGGTTTCTTGGCCTCGTTCGGTTTGATGCATCGGATGTAGTGGACGTTCGTGATACTGAGCGTGTCCATCAACGTGATTAGGGATGCTTTGAATATCGAGCCTTGCGTGGGTTTCTTTAGGGCCGCACCTGGCTTCTTGGGTCCGGCTGCTGCTGTGGTGGACGCTACCAGCGTTGAACGACCTGGATCAGGTATGATCGACGATCGACGAGATCCACCACTGCCCGAATCAGAGAGGGAAGGAGAACCAGGATGGGGAGGATCGCTGGATTTGTCCACGGACTTGACTGAGCCCAGAGCGGTATCCAAAACTTCCTTCAAAAAAGGATTTTTTGTCGTTGCCAACAATACCATATGCTCATCTGGTACTGTATCCCTATTCTTCTCCAAGAAACCATCAACTTCATATGTAACATCAAGCGCGTAATGTGCAATCGTGAACGCAGAGTTCCCAAATCGAGGCTTTTTGAAGACCGCTTTATTGGCCGGCTTCAAGAGTTGCACATTCAGCTTCTGCAGGAAAGAAGCATCGTTGCCTGAGGGTAAACGGGATTCCTCGTCAAGGAGAGCAAGGACACCAAGCCTGCCCTCGATGACATCAATACAGGGTTGGTTGTCTGAGAAATCAATGAACGTCCAATTGATTTGTTCCTTCATGTACTCTTCCTGTTCAAGCTTGAACACATGCGAGTTGAACTGCAAACAAGAACATCAGAACCAGCCACGACGACCTTGCCAGTACTCGCCTCCTGTTGCAGTTTTTCATTTGCATAATTGATGCTGAACTGCTCAAAGGAATTCTGAGAGCAGTTGTGAGCTGGGAACGCCATCGCACACAAAGAGGGACCACCTTTTGGAAGTGCTCGAACCCATATATATCCAGCACACCAATGAACATCTCTGCACGTTCGGCAGCATCGCCATTCTCTCCGGCCAAACTCTCGTTGACAATTGCAACCAACCACTCGAATAGGCATGCGTATACAAACTTCGCCACACTATCCCTGACTCCCGCCGCCTGCGCGGCATTCAGAGCTGTGATGATTTTTTCGGAACGCGTAATGATCTGCTTCTTAATCGTCCATTTCTTGAACTCAGAGAGCGTGACACCTAAAAACCGAGTAGCCAGAATAAGAGCAGGATCTGCTTCGTCAATGGACGATTCATTTCGAGCCTGGGTAACCTTGACGTTTCCAAGATGTAGAAGAGCAGAAAGAAGCCTGAAAACAGCCCACTGCTTCTCAACACTGATTCCGACAGTCGAAAGAGCTTGCTGAGTTGCGCGGAATTCCTCGACATCATCAACTCCTGCAATGGGTGTTGAAGTAGGACCACCTTGCTTGAGGTAGTGGAATTTCGTAACATCCGTATCTAGCCCAAGGTCTTTGCGCTCCTTCAATGGGGCGCCCGCACACAGCTGATAGAAGATATGGTAGTTTCGTTCCGTAGTTGGTTGGAAGACGACGCGCGACCGCTCTAGAAGGTATGTACGAATGCGCGCACCGACGATTTCTGGTTTTCCGTCAAAAAGAATCTACGAAGCTGTCAATGGGGCTGATAACCGAAGCGCACATGGAATAATTGGACCTGGATATACTTTCCAAAGCGGGACGAATTGTCGTTGCGTGTTGTTTTTGCATTTCCAAAAGACTCGAGGATTGGGTTTGTAGCCAAGATTTGCCGTTCTATCTCACTTGACTCATCTAGCGACAATTTTGTCTTGCCCTTGGCTCCAGAATCAGGGGGGTTGACCGAGGCGATATATCGCATGATGAATTTAGCCTGAAGGGGGATTAGAATGGAGGCAGATCGGGTGGTCGAAGACGACGTACCGACTCAGTTTTACCTGCACCACTATGAGGTACATGAGATAAAGATGTCAAATTAAAAGAAGGAAGAATACCTCTCGCCAGACACGATGATAGTTTGACCTATGCCTTCCTTTGCCATGGCAGTGTACGCGTCCTCGGCGATGGCAAAGAGGTGGGGCTCTAATTCGCCTCTCTTTCGACCACTGTAAGCTTGGATAATTTCCGGGCCATAAAGAGTAACGCGTTGGAATGGATTGACAGCGATGAGGACGATGCCACTGTAGGTGTATATGCTGTGCTGGGCATAGCGGTTGCGAATCGTGTGCAATACTGCATGAAAGGTTAGGACAACGGTGGGGAGGGATGTGAGGTGGAGAGCATTACCTGAAGGCTCGTTGAGGTGAGAAAGGGTGGCCAAATCATCTGCGGTTTCTAACAACGGAGGATTCCGCAATGGAGGAAGACCTTCCTTGCCGTCTTTGATATCCTTTCCACTTGTATTGATGACGATTTCCTGATGAGAGGAGATGGAATGGTAAGGATGAGAGGATGGGGAGATAGACGCGTACCTTGCCTCGTTCGTCGAGGAAGACGAGTTTAATGGCGTCGCCATTGCCCTTGGTGACACTGATAACCTCTGCGGATACCCAAGCCTGTTCCTTGTCCTCGAACCAGACTCTGGTCCCCCTGCTGTAGACGTTTTCGGCCATTCAACGAGCCAGTCGGCGTCGGCGTCGTCGTCGAGAATGATTGCCCGTCCAATGTTTCGTGACGTGACGACTGTGACAAAAATATATATTCTCACAGACACGTGCTCTTGTTTCGGTCACATGATTGATTGGTTGTTTGCCCGGGCCAAACATTACCCCGACCGCAAAAACAAACGCGTTCGGGCTTGAATTAATTTGTTCTCGCAACCTTCCTCGACGAGTGCAGCGCTGTCCAACTTCAATCACCTTCGTCGCCCAGGTACTCATTCTCGTCATCCTGCATCCATTGCCACAGAGCTTCCCGCCGCTTCTAACCAAAAGATCCATCCTAACCCGGGATGATTTCTAACCCTAAGAATTTGCAGGTCGGAGGGAGCACATCATCTTGCCTGTGTGGGTCAGCTGCGACATGGAATGGCGTCGCTGACAGGCGGGGTTTGTTGCTTCCGCAGCAGGATTCTTGGCTTGTGCGTTGCAAGATGGTCGCTCGTCTACCGTCTCCATTGTCTGCCATGAAGCCTTCTCCAAGCGTCTCAACATCTTTCCAGCACGCATTCATCTCGGTTCAGGATGCGCTCCTTCGTCCACGCACGGACAAGTATCCCCTTTGTATCATCTCGGGATCCCATTCACGTACCACGGACACGACGCGCAGAAAGTGAACGCTTTCATTGTGTCCAACCAACGTACGAAGGAGGGCAAGATGATACCGGACGGGCGAGATACTCCGCGTGACAGAGGATGATGCAGCCTCGAATATGGATGCTAGAGATATGTCGCGGTTTTCCTATGGCGTGGCTGGGGGCTGAGCAGAGCACGGACAGGCAGTGGACTAACAATCATCTGCGACATGCAACATGGGCTACGCACAGGGCACCTTGGCTCACCCTGCCTATTCGTCGTTCTCGAGTCCTTGCATTTGCTATGAAATACCCTCGTCTGTGTTGACCTGCATCATTCAGGCCCACGCACGTGTTCCCCAAGACCCAAGTCTTTGACTCTCCCCCTGAGTAGTAGGTAGCTCTGAGGGGCTAGCCTACTCTCTATCCTGGTGCTTTTAAGTCTTGGTTGCGCGCCATGGGCTGTGCCAAGCTCTCTGTTGTCTTCTTGGAAGTCGCACGGAGAGTATTGGTATTGGAGTCCTCAAACGTCGACGTGCGTAGCAACTCGACATGGTTTCAAGGTGGCTTGCGACGTGGAACACCAGTTTGGATTGCATTTGGCTATTGAATGCGATACGCACAGGAAGCGCTCTCGTAATTTCTGCGGTTGGTTCGCGAAACTCAACTATCCCATCATCAGTTTTTACAGATGCCAGCCCTCCCACCCCCATCATACTTCGACCCAGCCACATACCATTTACGCGGTTCCGATGCGTTATGAGATGTTCTGTAACCGGTTGTATTGGGTTGGTCGGTGTCGCCTACGTTACGATTCTTCAAGGACGAGTTCCGCGCAACGATGGCCAAGACCTGTCTTCGATCGTTGCAAACTACTTCTGAGTTTGGCTTTCTACTCCCTGGCCTGCTTCCTGGTCAACGTTGTTCCTTGTGATCTGCACGGCGTATCCAATGACACCGTTATATCTCGCGTCGTCCTACCCGGTTCGCTCATTTTCGTCTACATTCGAGGACCAGCACAACCATCTAAGTCAATCCCTTTCCTCGCTGAAATTGCCTCTTCCATGGGAGAGGCAACAGAGATTCGCTCTCTAGGGCAGCAGGACTGGATTGTTCCGAGATGAATATGCGGACTTCTGAATAATGTGACTATGCACAGAGAGGGCGGGTAACGATGACGCTGGCTATCAGATCACGGACGCGTTGAACCTGGGCCATGAGCACGCACAGAAATGCAAAACAAGAAGTAGCCGGTACCTTCGGATCCAGCGAGCCCTCGCGTGGACACCGTCCTTTGTGTCTCGTAGGCGGTGCTCAACGCAGAACCAGGTGGCAGAATGTAGGGTGGCGCACTCGGTGGAGCGATGACCGATGCGAGTGGATGTGTGCACCCCCAATCATGCGCGGTGTGCGTGTGGGGGATTGGGACTGGAGTGGGGGAAGGATGAATTCTTGGAGACTGGGAACTGGGCTCGATCTTGCGATCGTCCTGCAGGATGATTGTGAGCGCTGGAAATGACTGCGGATGGGGGATCGGTGAGGCAGTGAATTGCCAGTGACCCGGAGATGATCCCACTAATTTTTTGAACCCTACCGTCTTTGTGACGAATAACTGTTGACGTGTGTTGTGATTATTGTCGATGTAGTAGAACATGATGCCAATCCATTCAAATTATTACCAGTAGTGACCAAGCTCATCTTCGGACGGGTACGCCGTGGCCAGCGACGACGACGGGCCCAGGTCATGGACACCTTCTTCAACAGGAAGAAGCAACGACCACGGAACACCTCTCTTTCATCCCAGGACTTGGCTGACTCGGTTCCGTATGACAGGCTGCCCTCGCTGACCCGCTCTCCCCTCCCAGTCGCCACTGTCTCTCAGGGTCTGCGTGGCGGCCCCGCTACCTCTGTTATATCCGCACCCCTCACAAATCCTACTCTCACCGCCAACGGCATAGATCTCAATCTCAACTACCAGAACCTGCACCGTACAAGACTCGAGAAAGACAAAGTCACCGCCGCACCTTCCACAGCTAGACCCGATTCGTCTTTCAGCACCGCAGATTCGTCCACTCTTTACAACGAGTCTTTTGCGTCTTTCCCCGGGAAACGTCCAAAGACACCCACCTCCCACAAACTCCGTAAGAGCGAAGCCTCCACCTCTTCCGGCCGCAGAAGTCCCACAGGCTCCGAGTTCGGCCCTGTCCTCATCCCCGCCTCTCCTAGCGTCGCGGGCACCGTGCTGCGAGCTATCCACGCTCAAGACAACCCATCTTCCCGCTTCTCGAGCTCCACAGCTCACTCCGACACCCACTCTACTCATCTTTCCCATATCTTCCACAAGCCACACACCGACGAGTTTTCCTTTCCCCGCCCGGAAAATGACGAAGACATCGGAGCCCTTTTCGCCGTTGTCGCCCAGCAGCGCGATCTACACAACGTGGACAACCTCTCCATCAATCAAAAGTGGAACATAGTCCATGCCGCGGAGCAGGTGCGATGGCAAGAAGAGCGAAGTAGAGGCGAGCAGGCTCGCAAACAAGGCGATGCAGGTCAGGCCATTCTATCCGGCGAGGGCTCTCCCGAGTGGTATATACGCAGGTTCTTGGATGGATCCATCACCTCCAAGCAAGTCTCCAGTGTCTGGGTCTCGCTACGAGGGCATGAAACTAGGTAGGGTGAATGCTGTCACATCCTTGGTTGTCACTTACGCTTCCCTTAGCTGGCTCGATAATTTTATCGATCTCAGAGGCACAGCGGTATTGGCACAGTCCCTCGCGCAGATTAGTCGCAAGCCCAAGAGGTGATCACCATTCCTCTCCGGGGCTTGAATCATTCACCCTTCTCCATCCAGGAATCAAATCGATATACCATTAGAGCAGGAAATCGCCAAATGTTTGAAAGTCATCTTCAATAGTACTGTCAGTGAGCTTGTGGCTTGCGTATCTCACTCGTCTCATGCAACACACAGTCTCGTGTCCGGGAAGCCATGAAGATCCCCAACATTGTCACTCAAATAACATCCGCTCTCAATTCACCTCATCTCCCAACCCGTCGGATAATCATAGAGGTGTTGTTGTCGACCGTTCACTGTAGCAGAGAATCCCTGGATCTTGTCTTTCACGGTCTAGCAACTCTCAGTCAGGCTAACGGCGATTCGACTGGTTGTTATGATTGCTGGTTCCAGTCGCTCGAAGGTGTACTCCGAGGAAGGGGTAAAATGGGTAGTCTTGTTGGTGCCAGTGATGAATACAAGCGCACCGGTGGCGATAGCGGGTCATTTATCGATTACGCTGTGAGGTTACCCTTTCTTCCCTTCACTCCTTCCGTCACTCATGGGCTGGCCTCAAGCTTATCAATATCGGCCTGATAGTTCGCATCATGGACGTCATGGACGACCTCGATGTTCGCATACACCACCGTACTCTCATGGATTCTGCAGGTCTTCCGCGCATCGTCGCCCTTTGTCGTGAGCTGGGTATTCCTGCCATGGACAAACAACTCGACGAGCTTGCAACTATGATTGACGAGGACGAACAACACCTGAGAGAACGTCTTGATACCGTCATCCTGGCTAACTTTTCCAATCCAGAAGATATTTGGAATACGCTGTGTTCACGGGTGGAGGGTTCGCGCGCAAAAGACTACTTCCTCTCTATGATGCGACATTTGTTGTTGATTAGGGAGGAGGGTCCGCAACTTGTCAATTATTATCGACTCCTGGATTCGGTGATCTCGGATGTCGTTATGGACGGGAAACTGGCCACAGCAGAACAAAGAATTGGGCATTCAGTGCAACGGCTGATTGCTCGATTGAACGAATCTGATAGGATTCAAGTGGCAGAGACCGAGGTTGCCGAAACTCGCGCTCGGGCTCTCCGTCTAAAACTCGAGAAAGAAGCACTCGAAGAAGAGATATCGCAAGGTCTTGACGGACTCGTCGGCCAACTCAAAGACAAGGTATCTCATCTTGAACAAAAACTAGCCACTGCTCGCGAAACGACTTCTCGACTCCAAACCCAACTCGAAGTACAAAAGGCTGGGTATGAGGAACAGATTGCGCAGCTCGAGGCACAGATCATGGAGTTGTTTAGGATGTTGAAGGAGGTTGGAAAAGGAGTGGATAAGATAATTGAATCGAACACCGGGTCCATGGATCGGAAGACACTCATTGACGTGCTAAACAAACATCTAGAGCGGACAAAGACAATCAATATCCTTGAGGGTAAGGCCCGGAGGAGGAAGAAAGCCGGTGGTGGTGAAGGTGAAGACGAGACTGAGGGGTCGGATCAAGATTCGCGAGATGCGACACCCAGAAATACCGACGTGAGGAGAGACAATTCTGCCCGTGGTCGACCAAACGGGACGACGACGAAGTCGGCTCGAATATCGACAGCACAAGGTGGTCGCGACTCCCAATTCATGGACGCAGATGAAGCATATGTGCGTGAGCAGATTCAACACCAGCTCGCTGCTGGCGTCAAAATCGTAAGTTTGTACGTCGGGGCTTGCAGCGCTACTAATGGGCTTGGACAGCTCTCTCCCGAAGGTGGACACATGGCTAGTCCTCGTAGTATTAGAGGCTCTCCAAGGCGGACGAACCGACCTATAGCTGGCGAAGACACCCCTTCCTCATCTCGATCGAATCGCTCTAATAACCTTGTTGTCCCACGTCCTGATGATTCCTTCGATCATAGTGATCATGATTCGTCCTTGCGGGGCGATGAACACAATGTCGAGAGTGAACTCGGACAATTAACTCGTAGTGGGTTTAGTGCCCTCACTGACGACACCCACCCTACGTCTGTCAGCTCGGGTGGCAGTTTTGCTGAAGGTTCACGTGCTCCTCAACCACAATCGTTCTCGGAGCAACTCACGAAACGACTCCACTCACACGGGCGTGCACCGTCAATGCCAGACAGTAGTACCACACCACTCCTCCCGACACTTTCTGAAGAGTCAGATTCGGTAGACCTCTCCTCGTCATCATTGCCACCGCCTCCACCGCCTCCACCGCCTCCCCCCGCTCTGCCAGGAGGAAGACCGCCGCCGCCGCCGCCTAAAGATGATGTGAATAATGATGATGAAAGTCCGCCGCCGCCGCCTCCGCCGCCTCCGCCTCCGCCTCCTCTTGGTTTCCTCGGAAACCCGTCCTCAGGTGCCTCATTACCGCCCCCTCCTCCGCCCCCTCCGCCTCCTCCTTCCATGAGAGGAATTGCCTCCGCCTCAAGCTCCGCTCGCGCGTCCATGCTCCTCGGCGCTAACCTCTCTGTCTTGCTTTCTGCCCGCAAAGATATGCCTTATACACCCGGCATTAAGATGAAGCAGCTTCAGTGGGACAAACTCCCTCACCAACAAGTTGCTAAGACGCTTTGGAGTGACGAGGATAGTCAAAAGGAGCAAGAAATATTGAAGAAGCTACAGAGTGATGGTGTGTGGTCGGAGATGGAAGAAGACTTCAAGGCTAAGCAGTTAATGATTAACCTATTGGGTGGGTGGACTTTTTTGGGATCAAAGAGTCAAGGCTACCTTGGCACGGAACCTTTATGCCTAACCTACCCCAACAGCTCGACAGAAGCAAGCTGAGCTGAAGAGTGTTCTTGATCCCCAGACCAAGAAACGTGTCGGTACGTCTTTCAGTGGGCATCGTGAAAAATATAATCACATTGCTCATACTCTCCTAGAAATCCTCATCCAGCGGGTCAAAAAACTGGAGCCAGAAGAGATTGCACGGCGGATACAACAGTTTGATCAGGAAACATGTACAGAGGTCTTCCTCAGTGAGCTCAAAGGTGTCCTACCGACTCCTGAACAGGTACAACCCATAGTACAAAGCTATAATACTTTAATGCTAATTTTTTGTCAGGTTGGAAAGCTCAATGTGTATCGGAATGCTGAACCTGAAGAGCTCGCTGGCTTGCACGCGTCAGACCGCCTCATGGTGAAGCTTATTCAGATTGAACGACTTGGTTCTCGAATAGAGGGCATGCTTTACAAATGCAAATTCGAGGAGCAATGGCTGCTTCTCGATGAGGTAATAGCTTCAATAAACCCTCGTTGCACAACTGAGTATGTTCGTAGGGTGCCAGGAAAGTGAGTCAGGCTGGTGAAGCGTTGTTGCATGCCAAGCAGTTCAAAGAAGTGCTCAATGTAAGCTTCGCCTTCATCAATAAGCTCGGCTGTTGTTCACTATCCCCTAGCTCATCCTCATGGTCGGTAATTATATGAATGGTACTGGCATCAAAGGTGGTGCGTTCGGTTTCCGTGTTAGTAGCATCAACAAGGTTTGCGCTATCCCATTTGCTATCGTTTATGGTGCTCATGCCTCTGCGCAGCTTGTCGATACGAAGTCCGTCAACAACACAACTCTCCTGCATTTCCTAGAAAGGACCATTCACAAACACTTCCCTGATATGGTGGAGTTCCTCGAAGAGCTGAGTAAACCGGCAGAAGCCTACCGAGGTTCGCATTGAGCACATTTCACCTAAGTATCTAACGTTTCCCATAGTTAACGTGCAGGACGTTAGAAAAGACCTCGTCGTTCTCCGAGACGGTCTTAAGCGCATACGACAGGAATTGAACGACCATTACGTCGACGTGGTTCAAAACGACGGCTTTAGCAGGCAGATGTGGCAATTTATCGGAAAAGCCACTACGAAGCTAGAAGACCTTATTGATGATGTCAACCATGCGGAAACTACCTTCACCGAGGTCGTTGCGTACTATGGAGAAGACGACAAAAACATGACATCAACAGAGTTCTTTGCAATATTCAAGACCTTTGTCACATCGTATAGAGTGAGCCAGTAAATTACAACTGCGACGGACGGATTGTTGACAGTGCCTTCTCTTCACAGAAATGTATGACGGAGAATCAAACGGCAGCCGAGGAAAAGCTTGCGATGGAGAAACGCAAGCAGGCCATGGCAGAGTCGAGGTCACACAGACAGAATGCCCAGGAACAATCTGGTCTACAAGAAGACAACGCAGTGTTGGATAACTTACTAGAGAAGTTGCGCAACGGGGATACAATTGGGCGCAAGGTGCGTCGGGCTCGGCCGATCCCAGAAGTCAAACCTACTGTCTCGCTCACCACCAACGGGACCGCCGATACCGCACACACCGCGCAAAATATGCTACTAGCGCTTCAAGCGGATGGCTTTGATGCAGCGAGTTTACCTTCGTCTCCGACATCCACAGCACCGAGACGAAGGGCGAGGAGAAGGACACAAGGGTTGGTGAACGAGGCTGGTGACTCGCAATGCGAGATGGCATCGCCCATGGTTGGATTGCCCGACCTCCCCTCAGTGTCGGACTTCGGGCTGGAATCAGAGTCGACCATGGACTTGACTTGACATTATTTGATCTTATTAGCCGAATGTACGTTTCTATCTGTACTGTATCTGCTTGCATTAGTCTTGCCTCATCTATCTCCGTACCGTATGGCGGGCATACCAAACTCTGATTTTGGAATGCAGATGTTGAGTGGAGTTGGATTCATGTGTTCTCTTCACCACTCACGAGATGTTGTCTTTGAAGTTATTAAGCCTCACCCTCGCCCTTTGCAGTATACTTCCTGTGCCAGCACAACCCAACAGTACGGTGGTCCAGATTGAGGCTATCAAAGCCCACTTTACCCAGTCAGGACTGGTCCCGGCGTTCCTACCGCAGTTCACCCCAAACGCTTTCCTCACCGTCTCCTTCAAAGGTCTCGGGAGGGTCGCTATCGGTCAGCCTGTATCGAGAGAACGTGCGTGACTCGCTTGATTCGGCGGGGCACCACCTCGACTGACCTGGTCTATATGTAGAAGCCCTGTATGAACCGAACCTGTCCGTGACGACCGCCAACTCGTCCGTCGCGCTTCGAGGCACATATACTATCATGATGGTTGACGCGGGCCCTCCTGGGGCGAACCAAAGTCATGGTCAACGACGACACTGGCTCGTCAATGGAGTAACCATTCTTGGTGTGTCGTTTGCCTTGTACACGAGCGAAGACGCTGATTGTCGCATCAAAGGGTCTGCAAATTCAAATGTGTCCACGGTAGGTGCCACAGTGGTTACCCAGTACATTCCGCCGAATCCTCCTGTGGGGGATGGACCACATAGGTTAGTCTCTTGTGCGCAAGGGTTTACAAGAAGAAAAGGAGGTTGACACATTATCATTATTTTTAGATACGCACTCCTCGTGTTTGCCCAGCCGGCTGACTTCTTGCCCCCGGTTGACCTCTCTCGGGCGAATACAGGTGGGGGTATCTTCGTAGTTGAGGACTACGTTAAGGTGAGCTTTTGCAACGTGATTTCATGGACGGCCAAATAAGCTTATTGAACGGATGGCGTATTTTAGTTCACGAAACTGGGCGCTATAGTCGCAGTAAGTACCACGTACCTGTAGTACAACGTCGAGCTGATATTATCCTTGGTAGGCATCCTATTTCACATGTCAGCGAGGGCCCGCCACGGCCACTCTCCCACCAACAAGTGCGGTGGTTTCTGCGACGCTTCCCGGGTGGAATGGTGTCGTTCAGCCAACAGGAGCAATGGCACAGAAAGCAAACGCGGGACTGAGCGCAACACGCAACGCGCTGGCTCTGTTCCTAGCTCCGATCATGGGTTTCCTAGCTTTGTGATGTAGTGAGACTTGTAAAATACCGAACTTGTATTCGCGCGTCTTGTATGGTCGTTGTATAGTAGATATAATTCCTTGGCAGAAAAGCGATGTAACATGCAATTAAAACAATGATAAACCAAAGAAGTCAACAGAGGGGCGATAGTTATGTGAATAATTCGAGTCGCGCCTAGCTCCCATAGCGCTCCCGAGCCTGCATTACGACAAAAGAGTAAGAATTTGCAGCACGACGTCGTCATCATCTCTGTCCCCTGAAGTCCCATCGCACTCACCGCATCTTGGGCCATGTGCACGTAGCCTGAGTAGCCTTCAGCATATTTTCCCAACTCTTTGGCTTTGCTAGCACCGAGGCCGACGCCTTGTGCATATATGGCTGTTTGGCTATATAACAAGTCAACGAATTATGCTGAGAAGAATCTAGAAGAAATGTTACATTGGGTCAACACGACCGTCACCATCAGTACCCAGACCGGTGCCCTCTTTCCAACCCATCATTTTCAACAGTTTGTTGCCAACGTTATTTTCATCTTTCCCTGGAGCCAGGGAAGCAGGAGGTGGGGAGGGTGGCGGAAGAGGTCCTTCAGCAAATCGTTTCTTCTTCGGAACTGCAGTGATGTTTTCGGGCAACGGAACATCTGGCTGGTTGTGCATAATCCGACGTTCAGATGCACGGTCGCGATACTTCGGCTGTTCGGTTTCAGCTGCTTGGAGCGTAGAGGTTTTCCGCACAGCTTCCACTTTCTGGCGTGCGACATCGCGCAAATTTGCGTCCTTGAAGTTTTTCTGTTGTGTTTGAACGAGCCGTATTCAACGAGCAAAGAGCAAAGAAGCCAAATAGAAAAAAAAGGACAGCCATTAGATGGATCTGGTAAGCAAGTACGGAAAATGAAATGAAGAGGCGAGCCTTGTGAAGATCTGATTCCTTATTGTGACGTTTGAGCTGATCGATGTTTTTGAACTGCCTTGCACACAGTAGACATGTCATCGCGTTCGTGTCAGAGAACTCGAATTCGGCTTCCACCGGCTCGGGAGTCGTTGCTGTCGATGGTCCGTTGGAGATTGCTGAGGGTTGCGAGGTAGGAACCTGGGAGATCGGCAGGTGTGCCGCTTCGGTCCTTGGTGTTCCAATTTGAACCTTAGGTACCGAAGTTGGGCCTTCCTTGAGTTCTTCTTGGACTTGATTCCATTTCTGAATATTGTTTGCAGTCTAGACAGATGTTAGACTATCACTGACAATGGCCACCTTTTAGCTCAGTTCATGCCTTTTTACTGGCAATCAATGGTGCAACCTTTTTAGCTGCTGCGGCTACCATCAGTGTAAGTGAACGAATGCCAAAGTGCACATTGAAAAACTGTGTACCTTTGTCATCTTCGGCCGCAGGCTCTGGTCCCGTCTCTTCATCATCGGGATCAAACTCTTCTGCAGAAAATCCTAGGGGAAGCGAAACAGGTGCTTTCGATGCCGGAAGCGATACCAAAGGTTTACTACTGGTCGACCCTGCCTTGAAGTTGAGAGTGACTGGTTTATCAGAGACAGGCAACGCGGATGGTGCGGGAGGTTTCTTCAAAGGATCGTCTACGATATGTCAGATCATCACGAAATACATACAATACTGTAGACATACCCTTGGCCTTCTTCTTCCTTTCTTTTTCTTTGGCACCAACCGCCGATACTGCCGGCGCTTCTGTCGTAGCCGGTTCGTCTACCTTGAACTCCAAGACAGCAACGGTCGTTGACTCATCCCAGTACTTGACAAAGGTGTTTTCAACACCACCAAGATTGAGAGATGATGGTATAGCGGTTTCGTCGCGAAGCAGGTAATCCGAGACTGGCTGAAAAGAATATGGGTGTGCAAATGAGGCCGCAACGGGTTTGTCAGAGATACGAAAGCCGGAGGGATGGATCTGTGGTGACATGCTGTTTGCCAGAACTGAGGATGCAGCCTATGGAGCATAAAAATGATGATATCCACAGAAAAGTATTGAATACCTGAATATCCACAAACTCGACAAAGGCAAACTGGAAGCTAGCCAAGGTGATTTTGTCCTTGATGAGGACGATTCGTTTCATGCCCTTGTGACCCTCCTTTCCGGGTCCTGCGGAACCCATCATTGCTTGTGCGATGGCTTGAGGGCCAGAGAGAGGGTCTAATCCACGGAAGAGCAATACCGCAGCGGGTGCGTTGCCAATATCACGAGTCCCATCGTTCATGTTTTGCCGACGACCTTTATCGTGAGGTAATGCGCTCTGCGAATAATCGATCTTTACTCTGCGGCCGTTGTGCGGCGTGCCTGTCTCAAGGGCTTTGTAGAAAGTAGCTTTGGCCGAAGCTCCATGTGATGCTGGTGGCGGAACTTGGATGAATGGAAACAGAGGGTCCACAAATGCACGGGCATGTTCCACGCTCGCGAACTGAGCGAAACCGAAGCCCTTGGAAATACCTTCAAAAATCCAATAGTCACACTTGTCAATGCGCTACACAATATACAATATGAATAGGGCAAGTGCCTGATGATCTGTCTCTTATGATGGTGACGGTCTCGATGTTGCACCCGTGGCTGGAGAGGTAAGCCTGCAGCTAAAGTACGAAGATGGATTCAGCTTTGTATCGAAGGACATGTAAAGTGTATCGACAAACATCCGCCTCGGAGAAGTCGGGGTCTAAACCCAGAAAAATGACATGCGAACTGGGTTCGCTCGGGACCAGGCGCTTCTTACTATGGAAGCCTTTGCCATGTCGATCGTCATTGGCGTAGTCGGGCGCAGAGTCATTATGTCTGCTCGGATTGGGCTGACCGTAACCGAATTCATAAGCTTCGTCATAAGACTGTGCATCGTATCCCTGTGACGAATATGAACCGGTGAAAGCAGAATGAATGGTAGAACACAAACCCCGTGGTTATATTTTCTGCGTTTGCCGTCGCCATAGTAGTCGTCTTCTCGACCTCGCACATTTCCTCTATTATCTGCGGGCCAATAACCCTGATCAGCCCAGTTATCTTTACCCTTGTCCCAGTCCCGGTTATAGGCCATCGTTGTCAAGAGAGAAGTGGTGGTGGTGGTGGTGGTGGTGGTGTAAGAATGAAATATGGTTGTGGCTAGGCTCGTAATCCAGTTCGACCAAACATAAACATGGCACAACAACTCTCTTAGATTCAGACACTTCCAACTGGTTAGAAATGGCCGCTGCGAGTATGTCCGAGCGTTTCGTATGTCGTCCACAACGCTGACGGATAAATAACCGCTTTTACAGGCTACCTCAAGGTTTCCCAAATGAATGTTCATTCTTGCTTGCATCTGACGGACCGTGTCATTTCCAGGTCGATCCCGCTATTGAGCGATGGAATCGCATGGTACGTAGTTTTAACGCATATAGTCAGCAGGGAGTGTGTTCAGACCACCGCACAGCGCGAAGATGCGTACAAGCACTTTAGGTTCACCCGCCGCACTACCTTGATCTCGCTGACTGGCTTCGTGTTCGTTCCCGGAGCAATCTATTACCTCGCATCACAAACACATGTAAGAACTGCAGTACTCATAGACATCTCGTGGCTCACTGGCGCGTGGTATTGTAGCTTAAATACAAGTGGACGGGCAAGCGGAGAGGGGAATCTCTCACTGAGCACTGAAGGCTGTGGAGTTGATATATGCTTGACGGAGTGTCACCATACATTTGCCGTGTTGTCAACATGGATGCATCGTCTAAAACCTCTTGCAGAGTTCTATGGCGATTTTGCAACCACCGCCAACGATCGTGCTTAAGAGTGCATGAGCTGGAGCCCGTTGTGAATGATGCTCGACTGCAGTGTCGAGGTGTTCGAGCTCATCGTCTCGCAGTTCTTTGATAACATCTCGTAGCAACGGCACACTGGGGTGTAATGATGGCAACGACTCAAACTCTTGCAGTTGACTTGTGGAGGGCGAGTAAGCGGGGGGGTGGGACGTGCAATGGGACGTACTTACTCGTCATAGTGTTCGCCGATGACTGTTTCAACAGCTTCTGTACAAGCCATGGCAGCCTCTTTGCCCAAAAGGGCGGTGACGACGCCGAGGCCGTAGCCAGCAGCCTTGGCTACGTTGGAGAGCATTGTAGGCCGTACCTGATGTTGTACTTGAAGTTTGTCCATGACAAGGAGGTGTCGTTTTTCCTGATCCCACATTTCCTGTGCAAAGGAGGGTCACCCAGGACGAACGCCAGAGGCGACGTGCAATACACACCTGAATCAAAGGGCCGACCATCGGGTCCCGCCCCAGCACGGCCATCTGCCCTTGATAAATGTAGTTGGCGGCGATCTCCCCGGCGTGGTCGACACGCAATGCGTTGTCCAAGACTGTGCGCTGTCGATGGGTGAGGCCAAGCGGGGTGGAGGTCAGCGCAGGGTCATGGGGGTTGGCGGGATTGATGTAGATGGCGGACGCTCTTGTGGACAAGGCGCGGACGAGTCGCATGGGTGAACGTGAGAGTGCCATGTCCGCTCTGTCCGCAACGCAGTTGAAGACGGTGCTCGCAAAAGGTCGGTCTTGTCTTGTCTTTCTTTCTTTCTTTCTGCATTGCCAACGTCCGTTATTCAGGTGGTTTCAGAGACATTTCCGACGCCCTTTTGGCCACTCCCAGCGACATATCTCGCGCATGCAAAATACCCCTTCACCAAGCAGATAAGATCATCTCCCTTATTTGCCGTGAACACGCTCAACTTCTCCGTCCACTACAAGCGTTCTTGTCCGATCCCAATGAATCCTTCACAACAGGCGACTCCGAACTCGACACCATCCTCGGAGGTGGGATTACGACCGGCATGGTCTGGGAAGTTGTTGGCGAGAGGTATCGTCGTCACACTCCCGTCCTTAGGTCTCGGAAAAGCTGAGGCATCTCATCCAGCGCTGCCGGAAAAACCCAGCTCGCCCTTCAGCTCTCTCTCCTCGTGCAACTACCCCACAATCTTGGTGGCATATCCGGCTCCGCGTGCTACATCACTATCGCCTCCCATCTCCAAACTTCGCGACTACAGCAAATTCTGGACGCCCATCCCCTCCTCTCCCCCGCATTCTGTACTTTCTCGGACGTGCAAACCGTCCAGACGCCAACAATATCCAGGCTCATCCACGTCCTGTCAACGTTCCTCCCGCAGCACATCGACACTGCAACCAACAACCAGTCTTCAAAGCCACTAAAGCTGCTCGTCATCGATGCGCTCGCCGAGCTCTTTCATTCTGTCGGGAAAACGACCACAAAGACACTCGTCGAACGCTCCCGCCAAATCTCCGAAATATCGTCCCACCTACACCTTCTCGCAAGCAAGTACCGTATCGCCGTGCTCGTCCTGAACGAGGTTATTGACGTCATCTGCCGTGACGAACCTCCGGGAAACGACGCGATGAGCTACCGAGACCAGTCCAGGTTGTTTGGCCGAGCCGACAGCATCCCTGACGAAGCCCGGAAGGAAGCCGCACTGGGTCTCGTGTGGGCAAACCAAGTGAATACCCGTGTATTCCTCACTCGAACAGGGAGGAGGCGGTACCTTGACGAGAGTGAGACCCCAAAAAAGCGGTTGGCTGTCAGCAAGGTCTCAACCTCCCAGGTCGCCGTAACACCGCTCGATGACCAGCCAGCTCTGGTCAGGCGTCTCTCCACCGTATTCAACTCAGTAGCCTCGCCCGCATCTTGTGACTATATCATCACAACGGCGGGTATCTCTGTCATACCAGGAAGCACCGTCTCATTAGCTGCGTTACATGCAAGAGTGAATCAGTACCCAACAACAAGCCCTGCTGTGGAAAAAGGAAAACAGAAGGTACAAGTCGCACCGCTGGACGCTGGTTACGTTGCGGATAGCTTTACTGCCGAGAGCAGCAGACCACCCACACCCGAAAACGAGCTCGGACCAACCGATGGCAATGACGAGTGGGACAGTTTCTGGGCACAAAACACTTTACCAGATGAGGCATTCACTCAGATAGACACGTCTGATGCACCGCCTACCTCGAATGCATGATACTTGCTCCGTGACGGCATTGTGAACGAGTGAATGAGCGATACATGATTATGAGCCAGGGTGCGTACACATACAAGGCTGATCTCCAGGAACCAGTCCCAGAGTGTCAAAAACTATGGATACACGACAATAGAGCGCCAGCAGGGTCAACAATACAAGGGTACGTCACTCCACCCTGAATTGTTCCGTGACCTGGAAGATATCTTTACTGGAGGAGGGCGCGTATAGCTCCCGTCCAAGTCATGCGCGTAAGCTACAAAATGCGAGCTAGGTGCCTTTGTGATCGGATACCGTGCCGTCACTTTCACCGCGCCAGGAAACTTGTCGATCCACGAGATGATGAAGCCGACCCAAGCTAATGCGCAAACATAGCCGTTGAGGCTTGTATTCCCGAGGACCACGAACGGTTGACGACTCACCAGAGGCAGAGGAGACATACGCCATGCCGAGCTGCACACCTGCAGGGGCGCAGGGGCTCCCCGCATTCGCGAAATCGTTGCAAAGGCCCACACCATGATCCTGCCGTGCATGGACTGTCAGCGATGCCGCTAGGGCTAGACATAATATCAGCACCAAGTTACGAGCATCGCGTGTTGACCAGGCACATACCGAAACCAAGCAGCCCGCAGAAGCTGAACAGGCCCACGTTTCTAGTATTACTCGCTTCTTCGTCCCGCTTCGCGAATTGGTGACAAAGACTAATCATGGATTGAGCAGGTGCGAGCACACACTAGGGGTAGCAGACTGCTCACCAGCCGATAATGGTGAATAGGGTGAAGATGTTGAAGCAGATAGCCAAGACCTGGAAGACTAAGAAGGCGCGTGTCATTTCATGTTCTCTGGTAAGTAGCTTGACCATGAAACGTACCCCCTCCAGTCTTTCCATGAAAAGCGATGGCACAGAGCATCGACGAGATGATATTGGTGGCAATAATAACGGCTATAGGCGAAACTATCAACGAACGATCAAATCAAAATTTGAAAACCTACAGAGAACGATCATGCGTGAAAGAGCGAAGGGGAAGGCCATGGTGTCACAGACAACCAACCTGACAGAGGGATAGAAATGAATGGAATGCACAGCGAGGAGCGTTGGTACTTGCGTTTGAATAGCAAGCCTGCCATATACAATATTATATATAATTTACACCGTTGATTCGTTTCGCAACGGGATGGACAAAGATAGTTTGTGTGGACCACCAGAACAAAGGGGCACCTTTCATTTTGCAGCACGAAACACGCGTCCACAAAGCTGTATATAAGCGCAAGTGTGGAAGATGATGGATTAAAAGCGCAATTTGAACCAGTGTCACCAGCAAAAGCCAAGCACGAATGTATAAGGTATGCATGTATGTGCAACAGACAACAAATGAAGGAACCCAAAGCCAATACAAACCAGGTGCGAAACAAGTCAAAGCGCACGGGAATTGACACTTATTCGTGATCACTGAAGCTCCATATCCTAACATCACCGTCATCACTCCCAGAAACCACCTTGTCTTCTCCGAGACCAATGCAAGTCACCGCACCACGATGCCCAAACAATGTGGCTGTACATCTGCCTTCTTCACGGTTCCACACCTAGCAGTCAATTGTTTGGTACGAATCAATACGAGACAAAAGAATCATGCACTCACCTTGATCGTGCGATCGTGGCTCCCACTGACAAGTCTCAGCTTATCGGACGCCACTGCCCACACGCCTTCGATGTGCCCAAACAAGGTCCGCATGGCCTTGCCCGTTTCAACATCCCAGACCTTGATTGTGTTGTCGAGGCTCCCCGATATCAGCACAGGCTTCTTGGTAGGCTTGTCAATCACGCCGGTCGTCAAATTTCTCGCAATGCGGTTTGCACTCCACTTGTCGTCCATACTCTCGTTCGACTTCTTTGTATCATGCGTGACAACGGTGCAGATATCGACAGGATTTGATCCCTCACAGAGCTGGACAACATCCGAAGAGGAATTCTCAGTGACATGCACGGCATTCGATGCACGCAAGCTGTCATCCTTGTCGGGCTCATCATCCACGTCGAGAATTCGTAGGCTCTGAACCTGACCGACATGTCCAATGAACTGACGTACACATGTTCGTTTCGCGAGATCCCAAAGCCGGATGGTTCCATCATCGGAGGCAGAGAAGAGCATCTTGCCCGTCTCAATTCTGAGTGTGGATCGACATGAATCGGGAGGCGAGCTTGCGCTCCCGTGGGCATCCCACAACCTCACAGCATTTACCCAGTCATGATGACCGCGAAGAGTAAATGCCTCGCCTGTACAAAAGTTCCATATCTTGACAGTCGTGTCGGCGCTGCCGCTGGCTAGGATGTTTGCGTCAAAATCGAGACACACTACGCCTTCGGTGTGCCCCTCCAGTGTGCGTATGCATTCTCCCTTGCGCCAATTCCACACGCGGATCGTATGATCCATACTTCCCGTGATCAACTTTGCCTCGTCAAACTGGAGCGCCCGGATGGCCCTCGTGTGACCTCTGAGACAAAGGACCTCACGACCCGTTTCGAGGTTCCAAACGCGTGCGGTACGGTCATAGGAGCCAGTGATAAGGATTGGAAAGGATGGGTGCTGGAGCGTTTCGCTGAATTGGAGACACATGACGCCATCTGTGTGACCTCGTAATGTGCGGACGAGACATCGACCACGGCGCCAGTTACGCTCAATTGTAAGGCGTTCACTGTAGACATCTTTCCAGGGACGCGTCATCGTCTCTGGTTGTGTAATTGCAGAGGGAATAAGGAGGTCGGGGGGCTGGGGACTTGAACTGGGGAACGGTGATGCTGAAGCCGAAACGTGGGATGAAGACGGCGCCGACGACGGGCTGTGTGGAGGTGAAAGACCGTCGGACCTTTGACGCTTTAAAGGTCTGTCGAGAGAGAATGTGGTGGTTTCTAGGTCCCGCTTCGAAGCAGGAGAGGGAGGAGGCACGGGAGGGGACGCCGAGCTGGGACGAACTTGGCGTCTGCGTTCCAGTATGGGCAGGCCCCAGCCGCACTTGAGGCATTTTTGTCCAATATGCTGCTGGCAGATTTCGCGCCAGAGGATATCATCGTCTGCAAGGCTACGCCAATGCTTGGAGACCTGGGCAGCACGACAAAGGGATGTAGCGTCGAGGTAGGCAAGAATCTTGAGAGAGACTTCGCGAGGGAGGACGGTGAAGGGGTCTATTCTTATGAGGTGACCGAGCTGCTCTGTGAGGAGGGAGAGTTGGGAAAAACAACACATTGTGAGTATACCCTGGAGGATGAGCTCCCTCCTGGGGTGAGAGGAGGAGGAGAAGTTGGACCAGATTGAGTTGACGACTTGTCGTTCCTCTTCGGGGAGGGAGTCAAGGGCCTACGGGGATGGATAAGCGGCGCTAGAATGAGGTGAGGAAGGACGAACCTGCTGGAGCTTGAGATTAGTGCCCTGGTCTGCCATACGCTGGTGTCGGACACAGAGCTTGCGTGGGGGAGGCTGGGAAGAGGACAGTGGGGAAAGCTGCATCTTTGGGAGGTTGGTGAGCTGCACCGAGACAGGGGAAGGGCTGGGATGGGGCAGGGACGGCGATCGGTTCTGAAGTGAAGAAGCCAATCGAGGTGCAGGGAGGGTATCACACGAGTATGAGCCCGAGCTCGCTGTTGCAGACATTGTCGAGGACGTGAATGACAGCGACGAAGACGAGGATGAGGAACTCGACGTTGCCCCAACGTTGAGATGTTGACTTTCTTGACGCACATCGCACGCGACATCGCGCAAGCGTCTAGTCACGCAATAACACAGCCACCTCAACTCAAAATACTAAGAATACTGCGGCGACGATCCACACAGCGAGTCGCTCGCAATTCGATATCATACTATACGCACAAATCAGATAACACACATCATACACTCGGCGTATTCATTTCTGCTGCAGAATCATCAATCCAGCGTGATCCTCAGCTGCTCCAACGGTATCGGCTCGAACGTGTCCAGGTCAATGCCCCGTGAGCGCAGTTCGGGTATGCAGTGAGGTGGTACGAGCTGTCGGTTCAGCTCAGGCCGCACAGAGAGCTCTGCACATTCAATCATCAGTCACACGTCCTTCTGTGCTAGCTACGTGCTTACCCTCTCGCGTAAAGTTGAACAAAGGTGGAAATTCCTTCTGGTTAGGCATCCTCGCTCCTTCCCCACGTAACTCGTCAAAGAAAGGGTGCACCATTGCTTCCACTGCGCTCAACCGCGCTCCAGGAGTGTATTCGAGGAGCTTCGCGACCAAATCTATCGCTTCCGGCGCAGTGCGCGGTCGGAAGACCTACAAAATGCCATCAGATACCACACGTGCCAGTAACACCCTCCAACGGACCTTGTTAAACGGATGGGGTTTGATCTGCGGGAACTTATGCTCCATATAGTTGGGGTTCATCGTCTTGATTTGTTCTCGGGACGGTGTGCCAAGAACCTTGATGATTTCAACCAACTGATCGATACCACTCTCTCCGGGGAAGAGTGGCTGGCCCAACATTAACTCCGCCATCACACAACCAGTCGACCATATATCTGTTGAGGCAATACATCAAGTGCGCCACATGCCATACTGACGATACTGACCGATATTTGTCGTATAGTTGGTAGCTCCGAAAATGAGCTCTGGTGCGCGGTAGTACCGCGAGCAAATATAACTGACGTTGGGCTCTCCCGCCACGAGAATCTTTGCTGACCCAAAGTCGCACAACTTCAACACCCCGGTAGCGGGGTTCAAGAGCAGGTTCTGAGGCTTGATGTCACGATGGCAGATGCCAACCGAGTGTATGTAAGCAAGGGAGCGCAAGAGTTGATACATATACAGTTTGATTTGGAGGGCGGGCATGGGCTGCTTGAGTTTGGAATAGTGGCGACTGGCGCGATACACAGTTTCAGGTACATATTCAAGCACAAGGTTGAGATAAACCTCGTCCTTCTAAAGTGGGGGTGAATTGCTAGGGAGCAACCATGGTGCGTGTGTAAGCCAACCTTGTCTCCATTGGAGTAGAAAAAAACTTTGAGGTCGACGACGTTTGGATGAGAGACAAGTCTCATGATTTGTAGCTCGCGGTTCTGTGCAGTAGAATCAACGCAGGTGAGCACGATACGTAATATAGAAAGCACAAAAGGGGAAAGGTTCGAAAAAAAAATGGATTTGATGAAACGGAAGAAGCACCTTGAAGCGCTTGTCCTGGAGGACTTTCTTAATAGCGATTTCTTCAGAGTCCTTGGAGGAGTCTGAAAGAAGTTTTGCCTGGAATACAACACCAAAGGAGCCGTTTCCAATGACTTTGCAATTTGTGTAGGCGAGCTCGCGTTGCTCGCTGGTCCTTCCATCTGAAGCGACGACTTTGACGATCCTGTGGGGGTCGTCGATGGCTAGTTGATTTACAAAGAGGTGAGGATCTGATTCCATTGATGTGCGGCGCGGGAGAGAGCGAGATGAGGGGAGAAGAAGACGAGTGGGAGATGACGGAAGGGAGAGGGCGGGTAAACCATATATAGATGTAGGGGGACCGGGGGAGGGAGGGGTAGAGAGGGAGGACAATGGGGAGAAAAATACTCACGTGACAGTTTGACACCGTTTATTGGAGCGTTGGAGGCCATCTGCGGAGGAACGGGTGATGGATGGTAGATTTGGATGGATCAGGAAGGCGATATGTGGGAGTTGTGAGAGAAGAAGAAAAGAAAAAGAAAAAGAAAGGGACGGGAAGGGGATGGAGATGAGGGGGAGGGGAACGTGTACTGGCTGGGTGAGAGGGGGACAACCGCAAGGGACGACAGCAAACTGGCAGGAGGCTCCGCACTGAGCTGATCCCTGGGCCAAGTGGCCAGGTCCTGTGACCTGAATGTGACCGCCCCAAAGATGTACAAATAACTCTCCCACCGTCACCGACGACAGCGACGACCACACCATCCTCACCATCCTCACCATCCTCACCACCCTCTTCGTCCTCCTGCTCCTCCTACTAGGTAGTCCTTGGTCTCGCCCTTCGCCATCCCATCCGATTCACTATATCTCACCTGGCTTCATCGCGCCTCGTGTCCGCCTCGCAGCGGTTACGAACATCTTATCGCAGCACTAATTCCCGACTTGTATCCGATGTGATACATGCGCTTGTTCATCTCTTGATAACCGACCCGCTTCCATCAAAACACCTTCCCCTCCTGCGTTCTTTTTTCCCAGGCCCAGCGCAGATATGTTATCAGGGGCTGGCTTAACTACCATAGTATCACAACCGGCACAAATATACCTTTACCCTGTACTAGTTACCCCGCATCCGCCACCTTTGCTGCCTGGCATTACCATTCCCGCTGCGACCACCACTTGCATTGACCGCGCCTTCTGCGACACTGACTATTGTTTCTTCCGCCTGGACTAAAGGTCCCGGTATGCTTATTCTCATAAAATCAAACGCGACTTGGGCATGCCCCATGCCCCATGCCTCGCTTGCTTGTCGAGAAATCTCGTCAATTACAGCAAACCGAACATCATGCCCATTTTTCAATTGCCGTGGGGCAGTAAATCTGTTGGCAACCAGGTCGTCACAATTTTCAAGCTCGCAAGCAGCCGTGACTACTTACCGACTTCCAATATGATTCAGTACAAGCCGCTCAGCGCCTATGCGTTTCGCAAATTCCCCTGCCATCCCTGGTGTTGAGTGTCCCCTTGCTAATACTTTCTCTCGAACCTCCTTCTCCTTCCTGCGCGCCTGTGGATCCACAGACGTAGGTATATGTGCGTCGGTGGCTTCGTGTATCAGAAGTGAGGGTGAAGGAAGCTTGAGTAGAGGCTCGATAGCCGAGGCGTCATAAGTATCACCCAGAATTGCAAGCTTTCGATTAGGGAATTGTGCCTCTCTGATGATGTAGCCGATACATGGATCTAATTTTGATGCCAAGTGACCATACTGAGCTGGTAACTATCGACATGCACTAACCTCGATGGGATATGGGCCCGGCATCAACTACAACATCTCCAAGACGCCCACGAGCCGCAGTGAATGCTTGCCAGAAACCTTGTTCGTTGCAAATTAAATCCAAACCTGGACATTCACTAGAATGGAGAAATGTGGCATCGCAAGGTGTTCGTGGGCACCGAGATGTAAGAAGCTCGTGTACCGCATAAGTGTCTGCCGTCTTGGTGTGCGTCATCGTAAGGATGGAGCGGACAAAGGTGCGTAAGCCGGCTGGGCCGTAAATGTCGATGCGAGGCGGCTCCATTGTTAAAAAAAAGCTATCTCAGATACGCTACTCTTGTTGATGGTACGGCACATACGGGTTTTGTGAAACCTTCCAAGTCATCTATGGTAGCTGGCGGAAAGAGGATATGACGCAAGAAAGGCACGATGCCCATGACATGGTCAGCTGCAACAGGCGTGAGCCATGTCGACGACGGTATGAGAAACATCAATTTTTACCGTGCATGTGGGTTACAAAGAGTTTAGTGACTTTGTGTGCGCGGAGCGTCTCTTCGCCATTACCGCGAGGCTGGACTTGGAACTGACGGGTAGTGCCTTCTGCACAATCCACCACTATGATGAAAACCAATCAAGACATGCGTCAGTCGGTCCACATATTGCGTACTCCACAACGTTCCATCTCCGATGACGTTCGCGACTGAAACGCTCCTATCAGGGATGTACCGAGCAGGAAATGAAAATGGTTAGACAGACCAAGGCTCGAACAATTGCGTGAAATGGAAGGTCCTCCTCCGCTAGATGTTCCTAGGAATGTGATCAGCATGTTCCTAGCCATGGTTTAGAGTATGCGCCGACCAATGGCGCTGGTCACGGGAGCACTGCCATGCGCAGAGTCGATAGGTCGACCAATCGACCAATAAAGTGAAACTCCGCTCGGCATTGACCGAGGCGACCTTTCAGTGTCAGGTGACGAGGAGTGGCTGTACTGTAAGGGGAAATTTTTGCCAAGGTCGAAAAGATGTTCTGCATGACTAATACATTAGTAATCTACCCCCTTGGGACAATTTTCCGAGTTCCGACCGGCTACCCCTTCAGAGCTTCTCGGCTCGCCTACCGGCTTGCGACCCCTGCGCATGACCAATCTGCCAGTCACGTCCGTCCGTCACGTGCAGGACATATTAAATCGAGTATCCATAAAAGGCAAGTGTGTTAGTACGGTTGAACTTGGTCTTCATCGGAGCGGCTGGCTCTTCTTTCCAGTCGTCGTCGTGGTTGTTTCAGCTGTTCATTTTGGTGAGCAGTATTCTGCTTCAACTTCTTCTTTTCTTATTGCTCAAGTTTGAGATATTTCAAGTCGTTCTTTATCTTCTCACTGCTTCACAATAAATCGTCGTTATGACTCCACTTATCGCGAACTTGAACACCTACACGACTCGATCGACAAGGCCTTCGACCCCGTCATCTCACTTGCGGATGCCCCACGTTTTTGTGATTCCTCCAGAAGAAGAACAACAGGATAACCCACCATGGTGCTGCTTCGATGCCGATGAACAGCCAGAAAACAACGGCGACTTTCCTTCAAATCCTGACATTCATTTTCTCGACGTTCCCTACCTTTTGCAACCATCTGAACATGACGTTCCTCCTCCCATCCCCCGTCGTACCTCTGTTCACCAACCAAGACCGAGAGCTCCCGTATCAAAGAAGCTCGAGAAGAAACAGCGTCCAGAGGCCGTAAAGATAATTGAAAACAGGCCATCTCAGACAAGACGGAAAGATGCGCGAGAGGATTCGGATGTCATCGAGGTGGTAAAGGTGAAGCGTACCAGAGAGGCTCTCACGGACCTGGAGGAGAATACAAAGATCAAACGTTCCAAGACGCTTAAAGCACGAGCGACCAAAGCCCTGCAGTCGATAAAGAATGTCGGCAAGGGCTCGCACAGGACTCATGTGAAGGAACTCTGGACATCAAGTGAAAGCATGCCCGGGATTTTCAAGGGGATGCAAGAGCAGATCCATTCAGAGCAGGACCAAACAGAGCGTCGCCGTCCCGCCACCCCTCCCAAGAAGGGATCTCTCTCGCGGGGCAATTCGCGCTCCCTTTCGCAGATTCTCCAGCCTGTGAAGCTTTCACGATCAGAATTTACTGTTCGCGTAGAGACATCTGTCACGCTTGCTGAGGTACACCACGTCCCCCCGGCCGCAGCACCATCATCCCTTCCACATCTCAAGTACAACAATACGAATCCATCCCTCATTGAGGTCTCAGGCACTGTTATGCCCGATGATGCGCTGAATAGACCACTCTCTCCGAGCCCTTCCATAAAGAAGAATACCAACACAAGGTTCTCTGTCCGAGACCTCCACCGCCTTTTCTCTTTTTCTTCGTCGTCACCGGATGACCCCTCATCAGCACCTACCGCAACAACGGTACCTTTCTTATCAGCCCGTAGTAGCACCATGCCATCGGCTTCTACTTGCACGCTATCATCCGATTATCCAGATGTCCCCATGGAGGAAGATGTATATGCGGATGCACACTTCCTTGATCTCGGAAGTGCAAATCGAAAACTTGCGTCGCGGTATCACCAAGCACTTCACACCCATCATGAGCATGACTGCTCTACCCCACATCGTCTCAGTGACCTCAGTTTTGAGATGAGGCTCGACTCTCTTCACTTTGATGCGTTGTCTTTCGATCCCGAGGACTTTGATGTTTCAATGGAAGGGAACGTCTTGCGGTAATAGTATGTCGTTCTGCATCCCGTCCAAGGCTGTTTTTGCTTCTGTGGTCCTTTATCACACAACCGCAGTCGTCCTGCATATGAGATTGTATAACCTGCGTTTATTTCTCTCATCCCTCGTTCCTGGGATACCGGAACACATACCATTTCCATCTGAAGTCCCATCCTCCTCCCGCTGGGACAGACAAAGCTATCGCTCTCGCAACTCTGATATACGCACAGAAGACATACTTCAATCGCCCATCACGATGTTCACGTACTCGCTTTCTGGTATATGTCAATGCCTTCCTCTTGTTTTCATTGTTGATGTCCTGGTCTCAAGTTGGTCTTCAATGCTCTCTAGTTTATCGCTACAAGATTTTCATATATGAATTTATCGGCTGAGCCGTCACTATTGTGGAATGTATTGACGGATACCTAGACAATTGATGCTCCCAGGAGTTCATTTGGATTATCTGCATAGTAATGGGTAAACATGGTCCACATCTCGAGCGCTAGGGAGAGTAGGTCCAAATATCGTACCCTATGAAATTCAAAGTGTTGGCCCGGGACAAGCCGTTTTTTCGGATCACGGCAGGTAAAAGTTAAAACAGTTGTGTGCCGCGGGGTATTCCCCTTTACCCTAGTGAGCAAGCTCAAGTTATACCATCTGTGCCAATGTCTTCCACGTACGTTCGCGCGAAGCGACTTCAAGGCATATGCTGATCGCTCTTGGATCGCAGATTCACACCATCCCAGGCTGTCGATACGTCCAAAGAGAAGGACTGGCCCATGCATCTGGGTGGGTTTCTACGCGTCTATCCCCTCACGCCAATTTATCACGCCGCAGGCATGTTGGACTGGGATCAGACTAAGATTGTTTTCACGAAACGGAGTCTTGTGGAGTTCCTCAAGTAAGTGGTGCTCGGGCGTCTTGGCGAACACGTAGCGGCAAGTTCAGCACTCAGTTAGATACACCGGTGTCACCGTCGATCCA
>JBBPQT010000039.1:0-43453 GCA_038092715.1 Boletus smithii | reverse complement strand
GCAGAAATTTGTGCCGTGTGTAACGACGCAAAGATTATATACCAGACGGTACGCAGTCCTTTACCCGTACTGAATGGACTCTGCTTATTCGTCGTTCTCCAGGAAAAGGGCGCCTATAGCAATGTTGGAGAACCTACAGAGGCTGCACTTAAAGTTCTCGTCGAGAAGTTAGGCTGTCCGGACGCAGAAGTTACCAAATCGTTGTCATCCATGACACGTGCGGCTCGAGCAAGCGCCGTCAGCGAGTATTTTGAGCGCAGTATGCCCCGTTTGTTGACCTTTGAATTCTCCCGGGACCGCAAGATGATGTCTGTTCTGGTTCGTCTCAATGGTGTCGGCGCTCTGTTCGTCAAAGGCGCCCCAGAGTCCGTTCTTGAACGCTGCACATCTGTCATGGTACACGGCAAGATCATTCCCTTGACATCTGACCTAAGGAACACCATTCTCGCACAAATCACTTCTTACGCTTCCAAAGGCCTACGGACACTTGCCATGGCCTATGTTGACGCAGAGGACACCGACGCTACACACTACCTTAGCCAGAACACACAAGACTATGCTCGCTTTGAACAAAACCTCGTCTTTGTTTCTCTGGTTGGCATGCTCGATCCCCCACGCCCAGAGGCCCGTCTGGCTGTCGCAAATTGCAGAGCTGCGGGGATTCGCGTAATTTGTATCACAGGTGATAATAAAGGTACTGCTGAGGCGATATGCCGTCAGATCGGGATATTTCGTGAGGATGAAGACTTGACGGGCAAGAGCTACACAGGACGAGAGCTCGACGCACTTAGTCACGAGGAGAAGATACAGGCCGTACAGCGCGCGAGCTTGTTTAGCAGGACGGAACCGGGACACAAATGTCAATTGGTCGATCTTCTCCAGAAACTTGATATGGTTGTAGCTATGGCAAGAATTTTCGTCGGCCTCTCGAGCTATTATCTCACAGAAAATCTTTTAGACAGGTGATGGCGTTAACGACGCTCCAGCGTTAAAAAAGGCAGACATTGGTGTTGCGATGGGTAGTGGCACCGATGTTGCCAAGCTGGCAGCAGACATGGTTCTCGCGGATTCGAATTTCATGACGATAGAGCAAGCTGTAGAAGAAGGCAGACTCATATACAATAACACCAAACAGTTCATTCGATACCTTATCTCTTCCAATATTGGCGAGGTCGTCAGGTATGTATCATCTCCACCTGGCGCTGCCATATTGCTGAATTGGTCTCCTAGCATCTTCCTGACTGTGTTATTGGGCATGCCGGAGGCTTTGATCCCTGTCCAGTTGCTCTGGGTTAATCTCGTTACGGACAGTCTACCAGCCACCGCCCTCGGATTTAATCCCGCCGATCACTCCATCATGCGCGTACCTCCACGGAATGCCAAGGAGCCATTAATAGGCAAATGGCTATTCTTCCGATACCTGGTCATTGGCATTTATGTTGGTTGTGCCACGGTGTTTGGGTATGCGTGGTGGTTCGTTTACTACTCTGGAGGTCCCCAAATCACGTTCCATCAACTTGTGAGTGGACCAAGTTTCTTTGGATCATGCGACTGAACTGGTACTAGACTCACTTTCATCAATGCGCAACCATGTTCCCCGAGATTGGATGCGAAATGTTCACGAACGAGATGGCACGACGCGCTACGACCATGAGTCTTTCGATTCTCGTCACAGTGGAGATGTTCAACGCCATGAACTCTCTGTCAGAGAACGAGAGCTTGCTTCGTCTACCGGTCTGGAAGAACCCATTCCTTGTGGGTGCCATCGCGTTGAGTATGGCACTGCACTTTGGGATTTTGTACATCCCGTTCTTTACGTCGCTGTTCGCAATTACACCACTCAACTGGGCAGAGTGGAAGGCAGTATTGTACCTCAGCGCGCCAGTTTTGCTGATTGACGAAGTTCTCAAGTTTATAACGGTGGGTCCTCAATTAGTAGTTCGTGGAAGACCGTCTAAAAGTTTTGCGCGCCCAGGTCACGGTGATTCAGCCGCTCCGGAGCTGAGGCCAAACAAAGGCCGCGGTGTGGAAATGTAGGTATGGCGGAGATAAGTATTCCGTAGATATACACATGTCTCATTGTCTGTCGCCAGTGGCATTGTTATGAGAATAAAAGTAGGCGGTGTTGTCCCATCTTAGTCAAAGTGCCTCGGCTGTATCACGCTTATGTAAGTAATAACACCATGGCTGCGGCCAGTACGGTCAGTCAGTCACCTTTCTTTCTCCTTACCTTTTCTTGTGTCTAATTTTCTCGCCCAAGCAGCGCCCAGTCACTCTTTACCATCATGCGGCTCTTTGCCAGTTTCGCGTTGGCCCTCTCTCTCGCCATCTCGTTTATTTCTCCCTCACTCGGTCATGAACACCTGGGCAGACGGCACCATGTACATCGACAAGGTGACCTTGCTCGTCGCGATCCTGGGGAAATCAACCTCTACAAGCGTTTTGACAACGCTCGTTTCACCTACTACGCAGTTGGTCTTGGCGCTTGTGGTGTGACTAACCAACCGAGTGACTCTGTGTGTGCTTTTCGTTCTGGGGTCTCTCATGCCTCTACTCACCTTCATCTATAGATCGTCGCACTCAACTCAGCCGTAACTTTTCCTTACTCTGTATAAGAAGACACGGCTAATTCATCGTTAGCAATACAATGGAGGTCAATATTGCTTCCAGATGATCACCATCACAATCAATGGAAAGACAACACAAGCCCAGATTATGGACGAGGTGTGTGGTTATTCCCAAGCTCCCCATTCCACACACCAAATACCATCACAACAACAGTGCCCAGGTTGTCCGGACACTGGCCTCGATTTCTCGCAAGGCCTCTTTGAGTACTTTGCTGATATCTCAACCGGTGTCCTTTATGGTACATGGAACTTCGATTCCGGAGGCTCCTCCCCCTCCCCGTCTCCCTCCCCGTCTCCCTCTCCTCCCCCGCCTCCCCCGCCACCTACTACCAGTGTGGTTATACCCATTACCACCTGGCTCCCGTCACCAACAACGACCACTTGGCAACCACCTCCAACGACTACTACCTCAGCTCCGCCCACCACTAGCTCCTCGAGTTCCCGCTCCACCACCGTTAGCTCGAGCACCTCTAGTTTGGTCCCTACCCAGACGACCACCAATGCTGTCGCCGAGTCTGCCGGAGCGGTACCAGGGGGGGCTGCCAATTCATCTGTCCTCTTCGACGTGAACGTGTCTATCGTGTTGATCGGTCAATTCCTCAGTGATTGCAGTGGCTTGTAGTGAGCGGCAGAGCAGGTTCTTTGATCGACCCCCTTTCCCTTGCCATTGCAAAATATCGTTGGAAGGGCGGTCGGAGTACAAGTAAGACGACATGCTTCACATCATAGACGGACACCATCATATCATGAGCACTAACGGACCCAGCCTTTCTAGTTTGCGCTATACCCATATTATTCTTTTAGCTTGCGGAGATGCAATCTTATTTCTGACGGGTGCCATTATTACCTGGAGTTATATGTGCCATAATATGTTATTATTTTATCTGGGTGGCGGTGCTATATCGAATTTGCCCGAACGGTTGTCTGGCAACAAGACCCATTGCCAACTCACCTTCAACATCGACGGAGAGCCCGCGTTGGCTGCATTTCTGGACGCCTGCCATATTACACTCGTTTTACGTTGGACATGCTTCGCAAGGTCTCGACAGTCTGGGCCTTTCTCACACTCATACTTCCATTCGTTACAGCCCATTGGAGCAGGCGTCATCAAGAAGTAGCTCACCGTGCTCGAGGCGATGTCGATATCCATAAGCGTCAATCTTACACCAGTGCACGATTTACCTTTTATGACGTTGGACTGTAAGTTTTTGGCCTTTGCAGGAAATTGGATGCTTATGCACGTCTGTATCTGAAGAGGTGCTTGTGGCCAGACCAATGTCGCCAGCGACTGGGTTAGTATCGTTGGTACAGTGTATCTTGTAACAACTGATAGAAGATATCTCAGATCGTGGCACTAAACGTTGATCAATACGGTAACGGATACCCTGGCCCTCAGTGTTTCAAATCCATCACCATCCAATATGGCGGAAAGACTGCTCAAGCTACCATCATGGATGAGGTATGGTCATATCCCTCACTCAGACGGTCCCATTGAAAACGCTCATTCTGCCTTCTATGTACCAGTGTATGGGATGCCCTTTTTCTGGCCTGGACTTTTCCCGAGGGCTATTTGACTACTTCGCCTCCGAGAGCGTAGGTGTAATATATGGTACATGGTGGTACAACGGAGACAGTGGTGGAGCCCAGACCTCTTCAACCTGGACAACCCCCAGTACCACCTGGGAACCGCCAACCACAACCACAACCTCTACCCCAGCCTATACTCCCCCTGCACCTACGACCTCGAGTACCCCAGCTTATACTCCCCCTCCCACGACCTCGAGTACCCCAGCTTATACTCCCCCTCCTACGACCTCCACGGCCACGACCTCTTCAACCACCTCTTCAACCTCTTCCACTTTTTCCACTTCCTCAATTAACCTTAGCACTGGCTTGACCAGCGGATTGGCAATCCCGACTGGAGGAGTGGTGTCGAGTCCTGAAATGAGCAGTCCCCAGAACCTTTTTGTTCTTAACAGCATCTTGGTTCAGTTTGGTATTGTGCTCTCTGTGGCGGAGAAAAACGAGTAGACAGTAATCTCTAGTCGACTCGAATGAGGTCAGTGACATGTTCAATGATGTTCTGGTTTATATTCTTTCATTTCTTCCTTGGGGCGAGCCTCCGGAACTCATACCTGACCTGATTTTTGTGATTGTTGCTGTCATGTCTACTGGCATGTAAAATGCCCTATACCTTGAACTGTACGTCCTATATGACCTTCATTATTTTATTACACTATTGTTGTTATCAACTGGTTTGACATCTGAAAAGTAACCATCTCGACTACAACATCTAACATACACAAGTAAATGCTCGCACACATGCAGTGAGTTCAAGTTAGAATGTCAATGACGAAAGCAAAGGGAAAAAAAAGACTAGGTGAAACAGGTGACAAGCAATACCTGCAAACCTTGTTGCTTCACCCATTGCAATGAGGCCCTGTTTCCCTTTCTAATGTCTTTACGAAGTGCGCTCTTGCTGGATTTCAAGATGTCACGGAGAGCTGATTGGCCCTTGTGGCGTGTGGCCACATATTCCTTGATGTTAACATGGGCTTCTGCTTTGAGAATCTTACGAGCGGAAGTAAGTGTGGATGGAAGATCCAAAGCATTAGGGGAACGAAGGCCAAGCTCGACTATGAGCGCGCGTAACAGACTGAGTTCTGCATCATTTCCCTTGATCGGAGATGAAATAAAGCTGAGAAGCAACCTTGATTATTTTGAACAATCCACACGGGTGACTGTGAGACACACCGTGATATGAAAGCAGAGGCATCATCATATGATGCAGTAGGTGTGCTAGTCCCACTATGATACTCAGAACTGGAGGAAGTGACGTCGGAAGACTGGGCTCGACGGTTGGCTTTCCTCGAAGCCCTCCTGTGTTTGTCGGTGCGCGTTTGGTTCTCAGAGGAACCATTGTCCGACTCTGCACTGGTAGACGAACTATCGACGAAAGAATCATGATCACGCAAGGAAAGTCTGTCAAGTGCGGAGGATAGGTCACCGTCTGAGCCAAGGTGTCCTGTAACGTCTGAGAGGGTGGAGGGGAGTGAATGGGCATCAACGAGGGGATGACGTAGGACGATGAAATCGGTGTCGCTGAGAGGGCCATGCGTCCATATTATCTCGTCGTCCTCGATAGAGAACTGGGAGAGAGGACTGTCTGACCCGTGGTCGTGATCCGACATGGTTGGTGGTGGATAGGAATGAGTCGGCTCTAGCTTCTAGGGGGTGATTAATGATATTCGCGGAGTTGAAAGGAGGGGTGAGGCTCATCGATCAAGATTGCTCCTCACCGTGTTGCACGACGTCAAGGCCCAGTTTCATGTACGCATGTATGCGCTCGGTTCTGAGCGATCTGAGCGACTTGCGGTGAGCGGTGAGGGTGGGGACGGTGAGCACAGCTAGCGCTAGTATATACCTGAACGTGTGATATATATTACGTAATATGATTAGATGACCCTCTGCCCAACGTTGTCGTCGTCGTCCAACGATCTCTCTCTCTCTTTCTCGCTGTTGTCGGCGTTGTCCGTTATATCTCGTCTCGCTTCAGGACCTCATTATGGAGGTATGTATGCGCAATCATTCTCCCCGGATCTCCCTCCATGCTCATCCTCCATCACCAGGGCCTACTTGACTTCTCCAAGGAGTTCGATGTCTCCCTCTTGGACAAGGTCGCGATGGCCTTTTACACCGGTCGCGGTCAGGAGGTCTGCATCTTAGCTCATCTTTTTCCCTTTTCTATCGCCCTAACCTCGTCTCAGCAACAAATGGCCCAGCAGGTCCTCACCCAGTTGGAGGAACATCCGGATGCATGGACGAGAGTTCCGGAGATAATGGAGAGATCATCATTTCAACAGTCAAAAGTTTGCACCAGTCCACTCACATATTTACCCATCTCATCGTCTCTATTCAGTATATCGGTCTCCAGATCCTCGAGAAACTCATCACCACACGCTGGAAAACCCTACCTGATGGTCAGCGACAAGGTATTCGTTATCTCCCCCTCGTTTGACGAAAGCCACTCATATTGTCTTCAGGTATTAGGAACTTCGTCGTCGGCATAACCGTCAAGGTCGCTTCGGATGAGATCACTATGCGGAAGGAAAAGACCTTCATCAATAAACTCAACCTCGCCCTAGTCCAAGTGAGGTTTTGTCTTATAGAGTATCCTTGTTGTTCATGCATCCTATCGTCTCCAGATTCTGAAGCAAGAGTGGCCACATAATTGGCCAACCTTTATAACCGAACTCGTCGAGTCCTCCAAAACCAATCTCTCGCTATGCGAGAACAACATGGTCATCTTGCGTCTGCTGTCTGAGGAAGTCTTTGACTATTCCGCAGAACAACTGACCCAGACGAAGATTAAGAATCTCAAAAATCAGATGTGTGGCGAGTTTAGCGAGATCTTCAAGCTCTGCTCCGAAGTCCTTGAGGAGGCACAAAAAACGAGTTTGATCAAGGCTACTCTAGAGACGCTCCTGAGGTTCTTGAACTGGATACCTCTTGGTTATATCTTCGAGACCACCATCATCGATCTTCTACTCAATCGCGTAGGTGTCCCTTCATCTGCTTCTCTTCCATGCTAATCTGCGTAGTTTCTCGAAGCTCCAGAGTTCCGTAACGTGACTCTGAAGTGCTTGGCTGAAATCGCTGGCCTTAACGTGGGGCCAGAGTATGATCCCAAATTTGTGATACTGTTCGCTATGGTTATGACATCCATAAACCGTATGATTCCCCCTTCAACCAACATCGCTACCGCCTACGCATCCGCGTCCGACTCGGGCCAAGAACTCGTCCTCAACCTTGCACTATTCCTAAGTAATTTCCTATCTAACCACCTTCGAGCCGTTGAAACCGAGGCAAATCGCGACGTATTGCTCAATGCTCATCTATACATGGTCAAGGTATCACAAGTCGATGAACGTGAAATATTCAAGATCACGCTCGAATACTGGTCTAAGCTTGTCGCGGAGCTCTACGACGAGATCCAGGCGCTGCCCATTGGAGACAGCGGTTTACTCATGGGACTGAGTCTTGGGAATGGAACTAGCAACATGCTTAACGGGATGTCTTTGCGGAAGAATATCTATAGTGATGTCTTGAGCAACCTCCGTCTTGTTGTCATTGAACGGATGGTCAAGCCAGAAGAGGTGTGAACCTTCTTTTTCTCCGCCCATATTCTCTAATAGGACCTCAGGTTCTCATCGTTGAAAATGATGAAGGCGAAATTGTCCGGGAGTTTATGAAAGAGTCCGACACCATCGTACTTTACAAGCAGATGCGCGAACTTCTGGTGTACCTCACCCATCTGGACGTCGTTGACACAGAAAACATCTTGACGGAAAAGTTGGCCAAGCAAGTCGACGGCTCAGAATGGAGCTGGCAGAATTTGAACACACTCTGTTGGGCAATTGGTAGTATCTCCGGCGCTATGAGTGAGTTGATATCCGTCTGTGTTAGTCTATTTTGACGTCAACGAATCTATTCTAGACGAGGAGACCGAGAAACGATTCCTGGTGACTGTGATCAAGGACTTGCTTGGATTGTGCGAGATCAAGCGAGGGAAGGACAACAAAGCTGTCGTCGCGTCAGACATCATGTATATCGTCGGACAATATCCGCGCTTCCTCAAGGCTCACTGGAAGTTCTTGAAGACTGTGGTCAATAAGCTGTTCGAATTCATGCATGAAACGCACGAAGGTGAGCGCGAAACATGAATTGCCTTGTTGGGCTGACTCTGAATGTTTAACCTTCAGGTGTTCAGGACATGGCCTGTGATACTTTTATCAAGATTGCTCAGAAGTGCCGTCGACATTTCGTTATGCAACAGTCGGGGGAACAAGAGCCGTTTATCGACGAAATTTTACGGCTGTTGCACAGAATTACAGTTGACCTGTCGCCTCAACAAGTATGCATACGTGTCTCTCAACTTCGTGTTTCATGAACTGACATAAACTCTTGGAAGGTGCACACATTCTATGAGGCAGTTGGATACATGATTTCTGCTCAGCCGAACAAACCTCAACAAGAGAAATTGATTGCAAAATTGATGGAGTTGCCCAACAACGCTGTAAGGGTTCTTTCCATCCTTCATGTCCACTGATTGATTGATTTTTCAAGTGGGACTCTCTGATGGCACAAGCTGCACAAAACATTGATGTGTTGAGCAACCTCGATAACATTAAAATCCTCTCGAACGTGTTGAAAACCAATGTTTCCGCGTGCACCTCCATCGGGAGCTTTTATTTGCCCCAAGTTGGTCGCGTATTTCTGGATATGCTTGGCCTTTACAAGGCCGTCAGTGGCATCATTAGCGAGACGGTTGCACGGGAAGGTCAGCGTTGACATAACACTTCCAGCGGTCTTGCTGATACCTTTTATCAGGTGTGATTGCGACGAAAACCCCTAAGATTCGTCAACTGCGGACGGTCAAAAAGGAGATCCTGAAGCTGATGGAGACATACATCAAGAAGGCGGAGGACCTGGACGCCGTGAATGTCAATTTTATGCCACCACTCCTGGATGCTATTCTTGGGGACTATAACCGAAATGTGCCTACTGCGCGGGATGCTGAAGTTCTTAATGTGATGGCAACGATTACTGGCCGCCTTGGTGTATGTTATTCTCCATGATCAGAGGGTGGTCGTTGACTTTCCCGGTGATTTCAGCCTCTTCTTACACCCCAAGTTCCCGCTATCCTTGACGCTGTATTTGAACCCACTCTCAACATGATCAACCAAGACTTCGCTGAATTTCCGGAGCACCGTGTTGGCTTCTTCAAGCTGCTAAGAGCCATTAACCTCAACTGTTTCCCTGGTAGGCATGGTGTTTTTTTTTGCGTCCGCGCCGTCCTTTAAGATCCCGTTGCAGCTCTTCTTGGAATACCTCCGACTCAATTCAAGCTGTTCATGGACAGTATTATTTGGGCGATCAAACATACCATGCGGGATATCGCGGACACGGGTCTAAATTGTACGTTCATGCTCTTATTTTTGTGAGCCTTATTGAAACTGTGTAGTGTGTCTCGAGGTAGTCAATAATTTTGCAAGTGCGGAGCCGGCTGTTAGCAACGCATTCTTCCAGCAATACTTCCTGAGCATCTTACAGGACATCTTCTTTGTCCTTACGGATGCTGATCATAAGAGTGGCTTCAAACTTCAGAGCCTCCTCCTTGCGCGGATGTTCCAGCTTGTTGAGATAAACCAAATCCAGTCTCCATTATTCAATCCGGCACAGGTGGCTGATCCGAACATGTCCAACTCGTTGTTCCTCAAGGAGTATTGTGCAAATCTGCTGAAGACAGCATTCCCTCATGTCCACAAGTAGGTCTACCGTCGGCAATGACGTTTCTCCGCTAACCGGGCCGTGATGCAGTGCCCAAGTCCAAGTATTCGTTGCTGGACTAGGAGAGTTCCACAACGACATCAATCGATTCAAGCTTGCATTGCGTGACTTCCTTATCCAGCTCAAAGAATTTTCTTCGGGCGATAACGCTGAACTATATCTCGAGGAGAAGGAAGCCGAGGCGTCGATGAAGGCGCAAGCTGAACGAGAACTCGCGATGCGTGTACCCGGCTTGTTGAAGCCGTCGCAATTAGAAGACAAGGATGAGGATATTTCATAGAAAATGCTTGTGCATCACCTTTTTTCTTATCTCTCGCACTCCTTTTGTTGGTTTCTCTGACACGAATGCATGCCACCTCTCATTATACTCCAGACCTTGAACTATCTTCATTCTATCAACTTCCCTCTGCTATCGATGTCCTCACAGCTTCACATCTAATGTATTAGTATAGGTCGTGGAAGGTACCAAAGTAATGTAGAATATCAGGTGAAGCTTAAGCGCGGATGTCATGCTTGATAAGATAAGTAGCATCGACCACTCAGTTGATCACCACCATGTTCAAAAAGTAGCTACCTCGGCTCCTTGAGATACAGAACAGACCACTGACTGCGACTTGCAGGTTCTCGCCGTCCACCGATATAGCAAGCCAGACACCACCCAAATCCTCTGTCCAACGATCAATTCGGGCTGCGGTGCTTGCACAGTGGAAATTACAACCTGAAACCCTCGAACAGGTATGGCCCAAGAAAGAGTCTCTCACTCATGTGAAATGGTCCGTGTCTCTCCCACCGATCTCCGTGATAGCTTATCGTAAACCCACCCGACAAGACAGCAGAGAGCACATCTCGATATACACCGTTAACAGTGAACCATTGTTTTTTCAACACTTCGATGGTCCCCTTTTTCCAACCCTTCGATTACTCCACAAGTGTAGGTCACGCCTCTTCTGACCTAGTCCTCCAGATTCCTTATTATCATGCCCGTAGATCCGTTCCTACTGCCTAAAGTTGGTATAGATCGCGGTGCAATACGTTTCCTGCTTGCAGGGGCGCACATGATGTGTCCTGGCCTCACGTCCGCTGGCGGCTATCTTCCCCCAGCGGAACATGAAATTACCGCGAACTCACTCGTTGCGGTCCACGCAGAAGGGAAAGAACATGCTGTGGCAGTCGGGATTACAAAGATGAGCACGGAAGAAATGCGCAAGGTCAATAAAGGGCTTGGTGTAGAAATCGCAACGCACCTGGGAGATGACTTGTGGGCGATTCAGACGATCTAATATTCGGTTCATGATATCTGTAAACCGATGCGGCGCTCGCTGTCATCTGGAATTGTATCGTATCATACGCCGCCGTTGTTCTGACCCGGAACATTTCCGCTTTCCCTCCCTAATTGTTCGGCTCCTTAGTCGGGACCGGATCGCTCAATCTTCACAGCTAAATTTGCCTGACCCTATGGTCTCGTGGGGTTGTAAGTACATAACTCATACATCGTGCTCATGCAGGGTTCAGAAGGCGGCTCGTTCGCGTATGACTCATTCACTCGAGTCAATCCACGCAAGAAGCGGAAAGGGAAGGACGAGGGGCGTGCTAGTGCAACGCCATCTGATCTGTTGAGACGCGTAAAAGAAGAGCTCATGACTGATGGCCGCTGGTCACTAGGCTGCAAAGGTACGTATTTTTTTGCTAAAGAGTCCGTGATGTATTTCACTGAGTAGTCTTTCCTGGACGCAAGAAATGTTCCAGAAGGCGCTTCATGACGTGCGTATGAAGCCTCGAAAAGTGCTGTGTCTTGGATTGGGAAGCCCATCTTCGTCTCGGGACGCCCGTGCGCAACTTGCTTTCCTCGGTTATCTGTGCGCCTCTTCAGATATTGTGCGTGGATCCAAAAACCTCGACCGTTTTGTAGTCACGTAACTTGGTGTCTTTCAGGACTCGGACAATGTTTCCGTGTACGATCCTGTGTTCACGGACGCAGATGGGCAACTGTTCGGGACCCTTGGCATGCGGTGTCTGGATCACATCCAGGCAAGCGATTTTCTCTCGGGTTCCGATTTCAAACTCAATTACAGGTGTCTACCGGGTGCGCAGTATTCACTGGACTGTCCCACGATCCTATACATGCCACACTGCGACTTGAAACTGTATGAGAATGTCATTCGCGCAAACTGGACACTGGAAGGCCTGTGTAACATCGTTTTTCTTGCAAACCGCTTCAGCGACTATGTCGACAAGTGCGTATATGCGCTTTACTGCCTGGGCGGCGTCTGACCTGGGCCTACAGCAACGCCGCTTCTAAGCTAGAAAGGGAATGTCCATTCTTGTTGAGACTGGGTACGTGGATTGGCAATGGCCCACTGGGCGCGTGTTCACTCATCCCACGATGAATTTCGGGGCGGCAGCACCCCTTGTAGAATGCCGACCCCTTCCCACGTCACAAGCGTTTCCAAATGCATTCAATAACCTTTCGATACAGTACGTCAGCCGGACCCCATTATTGTTACAAGGTTTCGGGTTCTGGGACATTCTACCTTTTTTGGAGCGGAATGTAGAGTGACGTTATCGTCTATACCCAAGCTCAAGAGTGAAAAAATCTAGGATACAAAACGAACTAGCATATCAACGAGCAGCGATACTGACGAATGTAAGTTATATGGTAGACATAGCACCACTAGCTAGCACTCTTCGTAGACATTATACGAATTGAAGTTGTCTTCATCAGGAAATGGGAGAGGGTCAAGCTCGAAACGATCATAGACCGATCCTGTGGTGCGGATGTATACGTCCGGCTGAGTCCCCTGCTGTCTACGTTCTCCCAAGAGTGAGGTTCCGAAAAAGAGGTCGGAGGACCGGCCCAGTGACGGTGTCGAGGGAGCGTCGGACTCATCGTCAGAAGTATCCTCTATTGCTTCTGGCACGGAGAGGTCGTCCAACTCATCGATATCATAACGAGAGAGAGCATCATATGCCCGAGGGGAAGAAATCAATGGAGACTCGACGATATGACCGAGTTCATATGGGCGAACGAGTGGTGGGTGGAAGAGTGGATATGGAACAGGATATGGAAGAGCGGTAGGCGGAGAACAGTGGGCCTGTTGATTAAGAAGGTCGTCGGAGGACGACATGGGAGACGTCAAGGGGCTCAGAGATGCGTCGTCCTCTTCCTCCACAGCAACAACTGAAACTCGAACGTCTGAATCTGCGCAAAACTCGTCCTCTTCACCTTCACATAGGGATTCCAAGAGGGAATCGAGCCATTCAGCTTCGGAAACGGTCACATCAGTGCCACCACGTGGAATAAGTTTGCTGGCGTCGGGGAACATGAACGAGTCAGATTCAGCACCGTCTTCTTCGTCATCTGGTACATCTTCAGAAAATACACACACGGAGCTGGATGGACCGTTCAATACGGATGGTGTGGGGGGAGATTGTGAGCGAAACACCGAATTTTTAAGGAGAACCCAGCGGTGAAGGTTACAGTTGTCCTTGCCACCTATGGCGGCATGCAACTTGCTACGGGCCATTGTGAATAGATTGGGATACTCTGCCGACATGGTAAGAGAGGGGGTGATTGTCGCGGAAGTATATGGTGTCTGGCGCGTGACGCGGGCGTCAGACTCGAGTATTGAAGGAGAATTTGGGAAATACAGACCAGGATAGAGAGTGAATTCAGGAGTGTATGCGATATACGATGAAGGGCTCGAACAGAATAGTGCCGTTGTTGGATTTACGGGCGAGTTTGTTGACCATACTTTAGGAGAGGACAACGTGCGTTCGCGGGGTGTACGCGACCAGGGGAGGGGAGACGGAGACTGGACTGGAGCGGTGGCAGAATTATCACGAGGACATGGTGTTGGGAGGGGAAAAGAGGGCGAGGGGAGATGGGGCCGGGGCAGGGAGGTTTATATAGTAATTTTGAAATACCGAGATTTTGTTGTGACTCAAAACCGTCATCACCTCGGAAGGAAGCCCCTCACAGCCACATTGTAAATATGTCACAACACCCTCAATAATCACAGGTCACGCGAGAATGCCGCCACCATGGCTCAGCCCTATCATCTAGTACTAGAATAATGATTATTCACATGGAAAATCAATCCTCATCCATCTGATCTTCCCCTGCCTCATCGTCCTTGACCGTGTCGATAAGCTTTTTTAGTTTGTTGATGCTTTTCGGTGATATGTCACGCGCAATGGCGAGCCAATGCGCCGATTTCGCCTCATCTCCGACAAGTCGGTACACCTTGGCGAGCTGGAACACGACATTCGATTCCTCAGGCGAGCTATCGCGAAGCTTCTGCAAATCTTCAATCGCCTCCTGTCCGCCGCCATAGATAAGAATCTCGTCATCCAATAAACACCGCGCCATCTCGCTCTCACCTTGTATCGCTTCATTAAAATAAGCATTTTCGCTCGTCGATAGCGAACAAGCGCATTGTCGGGCGCCAGTCGCGCGGCCTGGTCAAATAGACTGTACGCTACAACCTTATCTCCGCGACGTTCCACAGTCTGTGATACGCATGTCAACCAAACGGCAACGAGCAACTCCCTTATCAGCAAGGGCGGACGAAATCGGCTCACCATCCCCACGCATCCGAGGAGCACCGCATTTTGAGGGTGTATCTCGAGCGCCTTACGGTAATGATATTCCGCGAGTCGGACTTTGCTCGTTCGCAGATAACAAGTCCCCAGGCCATACCTGTCATTCATGTAATGAGCCTTACCACACTTACAAAGAGAATTGGACAGATACTGTATTTACTAGTTCACACTTACCAGGCATTGTAATGTCGTTGGTCGGCACGTAATGCGGTTTGGAAAAACGAAATTGCCTTATCAATGTCTTCGTCAATTGACTCGTGTCCACTCAAAGTGAACGCGTATGCACAGCTTGGGTCCAACTCAGCTGCACGTCGAAAACATGTCAAGGCTTGTGGTCGCTCTTTTTGGAGCGAAAACAAATTTCCTGCGGCGATCCAAGCCTGCGGCGAATGCGGATTGATACTCATCAGCTCCTGGGCCAAAAACGAAAGTTGAACGTTTTGTTGCAGATGCCACAGGAGGGTCGAATACACCTCCATGTCGGAGACCCGATAGGGCTCCAGCGCACGAGCCGCCCTGAAAGCCCGTTCAGCCTAGGGACGCACGTAAGTCATAATATTGGATGAGAGAAATGAACGGCATGAGATAGAAGGCGGCAACCGGATTACGTACAGAAGCATACTCCAATCGTTCATAGTGAGCACGGCCGACCATGGACAACACCCACGATGACTGCTGGTGTGCAGAAGGCATGTGTTCGAGTTCCATTAGACAAGAATAGCAATCATAAACAGACAGCGCTCTAGTGGCGCGCGCGAACCGTCGCATGAGATCGTAGATATAGTAGTCGGCCATCTCTTGTTCATAAGCCTCATGAGCGGCCCGTTCATGAGCAGGAGTCCAATGGCTTGGCGCTGGGGAAGTATCGGAGTGATGTGATTGAGCATTCGATGCTGGCGAGGTAGAAGATGCCACATCTGCAACAGCAACAGTGTCCTCGTCGAGATCGGACCCTATTGAATGCGACCGTGAGATCGCAATTTGGCGTCGGCGTTCTCGCAGCGGTGGGTGCTGTGGTACAAGTGAGTAAATCAGGAATCGACGACTTCATGTAATGACATGACGAAAATCTGACCTTTGCAGCTTGTTTGCCCATAGTACCACTCAACAACCGCGTACTGCGCCGCGGACCAACACCATTGTTCCCAGGATGTCGTTCATTCTTTCCGGCTCCAATGGCGTTCCTCAAGTTCTGAATAGGCTGAGAACGACGACCGGGTGATGAGAAGATATTAGCAAATTTCAAGGCCGGGCGGGCGCGTGCCTTTTTCAAGGGTTCGTCTACTACCAACTTGGACGCCTTAGATTTTGCCAAATCGACGGTCCGTTGACGGGTTGTTGATCGCAGACGCTTTTGGACGGGTCCAGTCTCGTCTGCTGATGAAAGAGGCCGAGCAGGAGGCTGAGATGGGCCAGCTAGTCCATCTTCCGCCCGGAGACCACGGTTTGCCATCTGTTGGAGAAAGTGACCGTCTGCTTGGAAGAACGATTCATTGGTAACTCTGAGAATTGTATAAGAAGCCAAGATGCTATCTGAGTCGAATGTCCAGACTTACAGTGAGTCACGTGGCACATGCGGTGGCTCCATTCGAAACGCCTGCGGGGGATTTTTCCAGCCCCGGATATGAGTACTGTTTTCAGTAACGTCGGGGGTAAAGAATCCGACACCTGTCGCAGTTGGTCCTGGCATAACCTTGATGAGTGGGGGTTCTTCAGGAGGAACCTGTTTAATCGGTAATGGTCGGGATGGAAAGATATCGTCAACTTCAGGCGCAGTACCTGGATGTTCAATTGAATTTCCATCTGAAAAGCCACACCAAAACCACTCACCGAGCGCGCATAATCCCTCGAACGCTTCCCAAAGGAGTGGATTCAATGCTAATGCCTGGCGAAAGCTAGCGCTGGCTTTCTCTGGGTGATTGCCTTTCAATGCCATCGTTCCTGTTCGACAGCGAAGAGCCGCCTCTTCAGGAAAAGCCCGTGATGTCCGGGGTCCCATGGATTCTGCGAAACAGATCAGAAGATCGCGAGACAAACCAGCTACACACGCACGCGATGGAACATAGTCCGTATGTTCCAGAGCAGCTTCGAGAGCCTCGCGCGCCTGCCGGTAGCGCGAAAGTTCCATACAGCATTTTCCTTTGATCTCTAGACAGCCGGCACACTTTTCCTGTTCAGTGCCACTCACTACATATAGTGCAGAATGCGGCTGTCGGGCGCGGAGGAGGGCGGTCGCGTAGAGATGACGTGCATCGTGGTCGTGTTCGTCCATAGCGTGATATCGCTCGGCATAAAACACAGCAGACTGGACGAGATCATAGTCAAGACATGACCATATCAGCGACCGGAAACGCTGTCCGATCTGAGGGGAAGATATGGCCGAGGAGACAATGGCTTTGAAGCCTTCCTGTTGCATAGCATCAGCCCAAAGGCTTAAGATATCTGCAGGAACTAGTATGAACGTTCAAGGATATTCGAGAAGGAGCACCCGTCGTGAAAGACTACAAAAAGCTGGGTCAATGAGGACAAAAATTTCGAAATAGACCACTCACAACGCAACTGGGTCGACGCGTGTTAAACGTTCGAGACTTTGAAAACAAGCATTTACACATCACGTGACTCTCAGACAGCGGACGCCAGACAACTGAGACAAGTCAAGTCACTTTCGTCTAAGTACTAAAAACACAAGAATGTACATTGGTGTCCACATCATCAGTGCCCGTGCCCGTCTGCCTCCGGTTTCGGTTCTTCAAAGGAACACCATCAGCGAAACGGAAGTTCTCGAGCCAGACCCTTACCAGGTATGCATTGAATCGCGTCATCAATCCGCAGTAGAGAGATGGCTGCCTCATATGCAGACTTCAAACTCCTGACTTTGCTCAACGTAGGCTCCAAAACGCCCGCAGCAACATTGTCTCGGACGTCACCATTCATGAGATCGAGCCCGTATCGTAGAAGTACTTTTTTTGGATCACCGGCGGGAGCACTTTGAGCTGCATTGTGGTAAGATCGGAGCTTCGCGACGAGCTCAGTCGAGTCTTTTGCTGCATTCACGGCGAGCTGCTTTGGAATTGATAACAAGGCAGCAGCAAATTCTGCAATAGCCAACTGCTCTCGTGAACCCTGGAACCTATTCAGAAAACCGTAGGCCTTTTTAAAGAAAGAAAGAAAACTAACAAGTGTCGTGGCAAAGTTCTCCAGATAGATGCTGAGAGCGGATTCGACCGCACCTCCACCCGGAACAACTGACCCGCTCTCAAGGGTTCGTTTGATGATGGACAGCGTGTCGTGCAACGCCCGCTCCATCTCGTCCAGCATATAATCATTCGCACCACGTAAAACAATGGATGCGGAGTTGACAACTTTTGTACCCTTAATGAGAATGAGCTCGTCGTCAGAGATGCGTTCCTGTATGACTTCATCTGCTACGCCCAAGTAGCTGGATTCGTAACTCTCGTTTCCTTCTAGATCCGCGAGGCTTGAAATCAGGGTTCCTCCTGTGGCTTTTGCGATGCGCCTGAGATCCTCCTTGCGGCAGCGACGAACGGCCATCGCCCCAGCTTCTACGAATTCTTTCAAACACAGATCGTCGATACCCTTGGTAGTAAGAATGACGTTAGCCCCAGCAGCGAGGATTTTTCGAATACGTTCGATAGTTATCTCAGCCTCGCTATCACATCTGTCAGGATGGCACCGCCCAAGAACCCACGAAACATACCGTTTACGGATTTGTTCTAATTGATCAGGGTCGTCGACGAGGATTTGAACACCTAACTGCATCCGCGTCTTTTGAAGGTTGATGTCGAGACAGGCGATCTTTGCATTAGTGATACGTTTTTTCATAGCTGGACGCAACTGTCATTCGATGAGTAAAATAAAGGAAGTCAAAGACCAGACCTTGACTAGCAACTGTGCAATTTAGTGCATAACCTTGAACAAACAGGGACTCTCTTGCACTTCTGCCATGTGCTTTTAATACATTCACGGCTTTGACTGGGTACTTGATGTCCCCTCGGAGATTGATTGACTTGACGGCGAGCATTGCATCAACAGCCATGGGAGCAAAAAGATCGTCGTCACTTCGAAGTAAATCAGACTCGGTATAAACGAGCACAAGACATGTCAACGCACTTGCCGATTATCTTACTGGCCATGCTGGTCTTGGCAGCATTGATCAGTGCCTCGCGCCCCAGGGCATCGACTTTGATGCTGAGATTATCTTGCATGAACCTTACGGCTTCTTTACAGGCGAGCCTGTAACCCGTGATGATAGTCGTTGGATGAATCTTGGCCTTGACGAGTTCATTGGCGCGACGAAGTAGCTCGGCCGCGACGATAACCACGGAAGTAGTTCCATCGCCAACCTCCTTATCCTGTTTCTGTGCGAGATCGACAAAGATCTTTCCGGCTGGATGCTCCACGGACAAAAGGGAGAGAATGGTAGCGCCATCGTTGGAGATTGTCACTTCCTGCACGGCAGTGAACATTGCGGACACAGGACGGGACGATGCACTTACACCGATGTTGTCGACGAGCATTTTGTCGAGTCCAAGGGGACCCAAAGAGCTCTTTATAATGTTGGCGATTGAGAGTGCTGCTGTGACTAGCTAACGGTTAGCACGCGGGTCGGGTCGTGATGAGGGTCGTGCTCACCATTCTGATCGCGGATGTCCTGTCCAGTTACACGGTCGCCGCCCAAGAAAGCACCTGCCCGTGGATCGCGTTGAAACATGGTGCGGGAAGGGAAGACTTTGTCTGCTTACGCAATTACTCCGATGACCTGGACTACTATGGCACCTCCAAAACGTCGGGTGTCCTACGTGATACCACCCCCAACTGACGACGTTCCTCGCCTCAAGCTCCCTCCCTTGGCTTATCCTCGTCACGGCTCACCACGTCCCCTCCTCTTCCCCTCACACCACCAACCCCAAGTCCCGCCGAAGTGCACCCAGCACAGACATCGCCTCGGTGTCACTTCCCTCGCACTCGACTCCACCACCCAGTTGCGAGGTCAGCCGTCACCGCAAGGTATATTATACACAGGCAGTCGAGATGGCCAGGTCATTTCCTGGGATCTGGGACTCTCACTCACGTCAAGGAGAAACCCTTCCTCGCGCCGCAATCGTGTTACTAGATGGGAGTCGTTAACAGGAATGGCAGATGAAACGTTGGCCGAGGAGACGGAGGAGGATGAACGGCGTGATGGGGATATACTCGGGGATGTGAAAGCAAGCGGCGGCAGAAAGCGGAGGAGTAGCATTCATGACGACATTTCTTATGAACGTCAATGGGAACTTGTTCCCGAAACACTCAGCTCCAACACGGTAAGACGTGTGTGCATCCCCGTCACGCCCTGAACCAACGAAGTACCCAGGACGCACAGTTTCGACAGTGTGCACAAATGCATACAGATTGGATCAATGACATTCTTCTCTGCAACTATAATCAGACCGGTCCGTCTCTCCTGCGTTCCTGCGCTCGGCATGCTGACAGTACAGTGCAGTAATTTCCGCCTCTTCGGATGGTACCGTCAAAGCATGGAATCCACACGCGAATCCTTTGACGGACCCGTCAATCATTGGCACACACGCAGACTATGTCCGCTGCCTTGCTTTCTGGTAATTTCTTTGCAAATCGTCAAACTCAGCTTCTAACCAACCATTTAGTCGCGAGTCAAACTGGATCGTTTCGGGCTCATTTGATCGGTCAATCAAGCTATGGGACCTTACCTTATCTTCACCGACGCCGCAACCTCTACTGACCCTCAATCCCCCTGACGCGACTGCACCGAAAGCGTCGATATATGCTGTTGCAGCGGATCCATATGGTCATGCCATCGCCAGCGGCTCCCCGGAGCGTGTGATACGAATGTGGGATCCTCGATCTGGAAAGCGAACCGGGAAGCTCGTCGGTCACACCGACAACATACGGGCGATATTGATGTCTGATGATGCTAGATATGTATGGTCGTGCGTTAATTTCATTTTGCGCACATTCTAACACCCCTTTTCTAGCTTCTTACAGGTTCTACAGATGGTGAGCAAGCCCACTGTGTGCAACAACTTGGCCTAATGATGGCATAGCTTCTATCAAGCTCTGGTCCCTATCCTCGCAACGCTGCCTGCATACATTCACGTACCACACGGATTCTGTATGGTCCTTACATTCCACCCATTCATCCCTGAAGGTATTTTATTCGGGGGATAAATCCGGGATTGTCTGCAAAGTGGACGTCGAGGACTCTCCGGAGGTTGCGGATGGCGTATGCATCGTGCTTGCACGAGAATCGAGTGAGGAAGGTGGAGAGGGAATAAACAAGATCGTCACCGCCGACGACGGATTGCTTTGGACTGCGTCAGGGAGCTCCAAAATCAGTCGTTGGAGAATCCCCGAGCGACTGGTGAAGCGCGATACGGGGGATGATCAAGACCTATTTTCAGATCCCACTGATACAACCAAGGGCATTTCGACTGGAGTGGAGCCCTGGTTAACTCCACCTTCAATGCATCAAGGTAATTTCACGAGTTGTTTAGTGTGCAGCTACTCACGTGCTGCTCAAGGCCGCAGAGATGACGAACCTCCTTCGTATCCAGAGGTTCCACTTTCTTCCCTTGTCAGGCTCGCCTATCCGAATAGCTCGTTTTCACCGACGTTATTCATGTCTCGAGGGCGCGATGCTGAGGTAGCAACCCTATACTCCGCGGCTTCGGTTGTGTCCGTTCCAGGTGGGCGGTCACCGTTCAATGGTGCTTTTCAGCATTCCACCACGCTCATACCATCGAATACTCAAAGAGATATGAGAAGCCGTGTCTCAATGGCGAACATCGACCAAGATCCTGTCCATGAAACCCGCACAACCTACACAACTCAGGAACTAAGCGAACTTGCCTCGGAAGCCACCCCATTCAATTCCAACCCGGATATGGTAATCGCAGGCTGTCGTGGGCTCGTGCGAGCAGTGTTGTTAAATGACCGCATGCATGCCCTGACGGTTGACACAATGGGTGAAGTTGCTGTATGGGATATCGTCCGTGGAGTGTGTTGCGGTTGGTATATGAAAGAGGATGTCCAAGCTGCAAGCCTCTGCGGCAGCTTGGATGGCAGCGCTCGTAGCAGAGGGCAAAGCAGCGCGATCGGTGATAAAGAATGGAGCCCTCGAGAGGCTCTTGAGGCAGTCAGAGAACGTGTCGAAGGAGAGGCCGTCGTGTCTGCCTGGTCGTCCGTGGACACGAAGACTGGAGTTCTCACCGTGCACATCAATGAGCGATGCTTTGAGGCAGAAATTTACGCCGACGAAGCAGGCTTTGATTCGGACATACATTTTAACGACGAGCTCAGAAGTGCGTTTATGGTGCAATCTTGCGAAAGTTCATGCTAATATAAGGTAAAAAGTTAACATTGGAAAATGGGTTTTCCGCAATTTGTTCCTAGGGTTCGTACGAGAGGAGCAGCGCATTCGGCGAAAACGCGACGTCCACAGTTCAGAGTCTAGTCAGCCTAGTCACACCACGCATCGCAGTGTGGGTGGAATGAGCTCAAACCTCAACGGCAATGGCTCAACTGGACCCCTTTCGCCTCTCGAAATGTCGAGGTCTTCTTCGCGCCTGCCGACGTGTGCGGCTGTTGTCACCTCCGCAAGTGCATTACCAGCAATTCTTCCTGTTCTACCTTCGATCGCTAAGCCTTCTCCCTTACTCACTCCAATGATACCCTTGAAAACTGCTAAGCTAATGAGTAGCAACCCCCAGTCACCTTCGTCCGATAAGCCACTCATACCTCGTCCAATTCGAACTCATGGGCTTGATATACCACCACCGAGCGCAAGCCGCGAGCCTGAATATTTTTCTGCTCGTGCCCGCCGACCCTCGACGGCAAGTACTGCTCTATCAGATGGCGATTTTTCGGGCTGGGGAGGTCCTGGAAGCCCTCCGCGTCATATTGGTGACTCCTCTGGACCCATTACCCCAATTACGCCTGGCGGTGGCTTAATGGGTCGTCTCAAAAGCCTCGGAAAGGGACCAGGTCGAAGAACAGTAAATGACATTGTTCCAAGTTCTCCGATCACAAGCAATGCTGGGAGCACTATGGACACTCCGGCCGTTCCTGAGGTGCAGTTCATTCGGATTATTTCTTTGATTGTCTGCCTGACGTATTACAGGATAACGAACCTAGCTCTGCAAGAACACCCGCTCAACTCCTACTGTCAACTCCCCTATCTCCACCCCCATCTAGTGAGGCTCCGACTCTCTCAATCCCACCCAATATGATGGTGATGATGTCAGACGAATCATATCCTGGCTGGAAAACTGTGTATCGAGGCAGTGTCTCGACCACCTGGGCTGACGTATATGCCCTCGAAGAAAGCATGCCACTTTGGTTGCTTGAATACCTCCTTCTTAACAAGGCTGTTGTTCCACATGCGAGTAAAATTAGCTTTGTTCTACTACCGTGGCCGAACCCAGAGCCTGATGGTGAACAACTACCCGAACTCTTGAATGTGTATGTGACGTCGCCGCCGACCATGATTTGTGCTTATTACCGAACTATTTTTAGCGCTCAATCGAAGTTGACTGCGAGCAAATTTCTTCGAGTACGGAAATTGACTCATCATGTATGTAGCCATATTACAAGAATGAACTTGAGCTCATCGCATTCTAGGTGCGGGAAAAATTAGAGAAGCTGTCCAGTACAGCCGGCTCCGCATCTTCCACCTCTGTTGACAAGCCCACACCGGGTTCTCCGAGCACAGATAACTTCCGCTCACGAGCGGAGGAAATCTATGAAATCCTCTGCAATGACACGGTACTTTCGCTCGGCATGACCCTTGCTGCAGTGCGACAATACTTCTGGAGGCAATCTTCTGAGTTGACCATGTACTATCGCTTGAGGAATCCAGCGAATGAGTAGTGTTGATATTCCGAGTCATACTGTAACCAATGTTGTCATCAACAGTAACTTATAATATTTGACAATTTACTGCAGCCTCACTGGAAATTGTTGATTATGAGCAAAAGGATCTGCCGCCCTAAGTAATTCAACCATGGTATCATTTAGTATCTGTCCCGTTGGTGGTGTCGTCTCTGACAGGGAACACGTATGAGTCAGGCAGGCTAGGCCTGCCTCATTCAAAGGCAATTCAATGAGCCAACTGAAACCGGTGATTTGCGGACCTCATGACTATCTTGTAACATCATTATTGGGAATAGAAGCGCAAGCTGAACTCGACGCGTTGCATGAATGAAACTATGAAGATTTATTTATACTTGACAACGACTGGGCAATCACGGAGTGGATATCTATACACCGATCCTGGCACATTTCCATACACTGGTAAATGGGAGTTGAGGTGCTGAAATGCATGACAATGGAACACGACTCGCCTTGAGAGTAACCTCAGTGGTGGTTCGACCCGATTGCCAAACATTTGTGATGGAAGAGAGCGCAGGCATGCACGCGACTACGATGACTCCATCTGATGCGTTCGATTCTTCTTCGGTGGGATCTAGTCGGACTTCGTCCCCAAGCACCGCCTGGAAATGCTCTCAAGTTCAAGTTGCGGCCATTCGGGGCACTCTTACCGCGGAACACGACGCGACCAGTCCAAACATTTCGATACCTGCATCCGCAAGTGCAGTGCTCGCTGCTATCGAACCAGATGCTACGCATCCTTCGATCCCGTCATTTTCGATGATCGTGATGAATATATCTATGGTCGACTTTGGAAATAGTTCCAGGCAGACGGATGACGCGATAGATTGATGGATCGCAACAGCAAGGGATCTGTCTTCGGCATCCTTCGATAGGGATTCTGCTCAGTCTGATCGAAATTGTCGGAACACACGACAACGCTCACATGAAGCGGTGATCGGCGGCGAGTGCACGAGAATGGCGCAAATTTAACCTCAATATTCAATTTACCCTTTTCATTGTAAGTGATGGACTTGGACTGCCTTGGGCCATACCTGTCAGTAGTTAGACTCACCATAGTGATCGTGTCCACAGGGACTCACACAGCACATGCTAATTTTGTCTTCTCGGTCTCGATGTAAGCCGAGCCATTTGCTTGGCTGATTAACCCAGGCTGTAAAACTTGAAAGGACTGGTCAGCTTAGAAGGCATACTATGTGCCCGTCCTACAGATTGGGCGAATGTCGGTTGACTGTCGACCGCGTCGCGCATTCCAAATTGTGGAATGATCCTGACCGGGTTCAAAAACTGGGGGAAAGCTTTCCTCTGGGCCGTTTATACGCCTTCTGTCGAAAGGATTTTGAGCCATATGACCTCGTCCTTGTTGAGTAGGAATTGGATTACATAACACAGGTTGTCATGAAGCTGTCCTTCTCGCTCTCCAACAAAAACGCAAAACCACTCGGTGTTGCCCCTCCTCTCGCCAAGCCAGCAGCGTTTTCATCACTAGACGACGAAGATATCGGTCCAGTTGCATCAAGTAGCAAAGATGCCGCCGTGAACAAAACGCTTTTGGCTCGCAACGTAGCATCTTCAAAGGCAGCGCAGAAGCGCATGGAGCAGGAAATGAAGATCGACACTACGGTATACCAGTATGATGAAGTCTGGGACAGAATGCAGGAAGTAAAGCAGAGACAGAAAGAGACTAAAGAAGTAGATGCGAAGCAGCGCAAGGTGGGTTTACATTCCTTCGTCTTTGTTTGAGCGTTCTCATGTAGCGTGTCAGCCTAAATACATAGAGGGTCTGTTAAATTCTGCTGCTACTCGTCGGTTAGATCGTCTCAGAGCCGAGGAGAAGATGATCCAACATGAGCGAGAATTGGAAGGGGATGAGTTTGCAGACAAGGAAGCCTTCGTCACGCAGGCATACAAGGACCAGATGGCCGAAGTTCGGAAAGCTGAGGAAGAAGAGAGACAGAAAGAAGGTTCGTCTCATTTCACACCCGACCGTTATAGTTTGCGATGAACGTGTGTTGCTAGAGGCTGAAAGGAAAATGCAAAAGGGAGCGATGACGGGGATGGCACATTTCTACCGCAAACTACTAGAAGACTCTGAGCAAAAACATGAAGAAGCCGTCGCCGCTGTCACGGAACGCAAGCCTCCTATCGGGCCGCAAGGCCCTTCCTTGACCATCACTAAGCCTCCAGACTTTACACCAGCGTCCGACTTGGAACTAGCTCGACTTGCTCGTGAGCAAGGAAAGGCTGTCGAATTAAACGACGATAACCAGATTGTCGACAAACGCGAGTTACTGTCAGCCGGACTGAACCTTTCAGCTCCCAATACACGTCACGTTGGGCTGCAAATGACCAAAAAATCGGAGGACAATGCTGCGCCCCATATTCACCGTGCCGTTGGTACTGCGGCGAGTCGAAGAGAGATTATCACAAGGAGAGCAGCAGAAATTCATCAACAAATGGCAGAAGAACGTGAAAGACAACAGACAGAGAGGCAGAGAGATGAGGAGGAAACTAGGCAGAGGTTTGTTGCCAAAAGGAACACTGAGGCGGATTTACAAGATGCAAAGGCCCGATATAAAGAACGGAAACGTAGGAAACTGGAGGATGGTGCAACCACGACTGGTAGTACTGGAGACACATCATGACGTCTCTACATTCGTCGGGAATGGATGCACGGATCTCGATTCTCGTGGGTCAGCAAGGCTGGTTAAGACGCTCCTCCCCCATCAAAAGTACTAGGCGTTTAAACTCTTGCAATACGGCCACCGCAGGTGGACGCTTGTCTGGATTATGATTAAGCATTGGCCTTGTAAGGTGCAAAAGTTCAGGGATGTAAAGGTTAACAATCTAGTACAGAACTCAGCAGGCTGTAAGAACAGTTAGATCGTTCATACCTTGCATGCTCTGAGGATGAGAATTGCTAGGGCCCACACGTCGATCATATAAGGATTGCATACTTGACCGCGCTCAAGCTCGGGCGGAACTTCTGTCCCTTTTGGCCGGTAAGTTCCGGGAGAAACCGGATCGTCGACTCTCCGACTCAGTTCGTAATCGATACACGCACACCTGCCACGGTAATCGGTGAGGAAATTGTGGAGAGATATGTCCAGGTGCACCATGCGATTCCGGTGCATAAAAACGATGTGCTTTAAGGAAAAACACCGTCAGCAACAAAGGTATAAAATTTTTAAAAGGTATAGTTACTTCTATGCATTGATGAATCGTCGATAGAAAGTCCCGTAGCCTGGAGGGCATCTCAGGCAATAGATGGGAAGACCACTCCTCCATCACAATGAAACATATACCATCAGTGGGCACATCGATTATATCGAGGATGGCTGTACTCTGCATGTTATGACAAGTTTATTCAACACAAAAGGATGAACACACGTATACAGTGATTCATGGGATCATGTCGCAGGTGAGAGGAAGACATGTGTCGGACATTTTGAACTTCTCTACTCAACCGATGAACGGCTTTGATCATTAAGTTCCTGCTGGTCGCGCAGCAGGTCGCTCGGAAGAGATTCTCTGGCTAGTAAGAATTAGAAGACGATGACGTGGAGGAAGGGATCGTGCCAAACCAAGCCGGGATCCTTACACAGAGCACTGTCGTCGGACATTGTGTGTGCGCGAACATACGCGGAGAGGTCAACGATACACGTCTCGGCGTCTACTCTGTGGCGCCGATAATGCTCTCTGACATCTCGCACAGTATCAAGCCGATAGCCCTTGGACAAAATAAGATCACGGTACTTTGACCAGTAAGGAGATAGGCGAGCGTTGATTTGGTCCTCGTCGATGGATGAATCTGATGAGGAAGACGAAGATGAGCCTATAGAGTCGCATTCCCATTCGATGGACGAAGGCATGATAGGGAGACAAGGTATTTCGAGGACCTGTGGGCATTGCTACCGCGTAAATTAATATCCAAAGGAAGTCGCGTCAACGAGGAGCAAGGCCCGGGAGCGCATTTCTGAAATGGGGATACAAGCTGTACGGAGGCGGCCAGGTCTTAAAGTCGGTTAAATTTCGCGTACGGTGATGACAACCTGAAGGTAGAAAGGTTGTGTCGAGCTGTGAAGAAAGATCCAAGAGGGGGAAGTATCTTTGAGACAAAGCTGCCCAGTTTAGTCTTGACACAGGTCACTGACCATGGAAGAGGGCACAAAAGGTAAAAAGACCGTCTTCGTCGGTGGCATAGGCGACGACGTGGACGAATCTATCCTTTACGAGTCTTTCTCTACGTTCGGTGGGTAATTTCTACCTTGTTATAACCACAAGCGTACCAGCGCGTCCAACAGGCGATATTGTCGAAATACAGCTGCCACCAGCCGCAACGAACACCACCTCGGAATCAGGTACATGTCCCAGCCTCCAGTCCGTCTGAACAATGACCTGATCCCCCGTTTAGAGGGCAAACATCGTGGCTTTGCGTTCGTCACATACACATCTCCTGCAGATGCTCAAGACGCGATTGACAACATGGACCTCAATGAACTCCGTGGAAGGGTTCTCAAAGTAAACATCGCTAGGCCAATCAAGGTTGCTATACAACCGGGTGCCGGAAACAGAGCGAGTAAGTATCTACTACTTCCCAGAACCTGCAAGCAAATAGTCACCGTCCACCGCTAGTCTGGGAATCAGAAGAATGGCTGACGCAGTATGCGAAGCCGCTCGCTCAAAGTGGAGGTGAGCCCCTCCTGGCATCTCAGCTCGCCGTCCCTCAATCTAGCGATTAGGTGTTCAAGGACGGAATGCACAACAGGGAGCTAACGATGCAGGCGATGCAGAAGCTCCGGGTGCTGCTGATGCCGATAATGAGGATGCCATGGAAGAATAGTTTCTTGCTCCCGACTCATCCACCCTCTTGCTCCCTTGATGCTAATGTTTCAGCAAACAGGTCGTGCATGACGGTCTTGCCCGCCAGTCCTACTGCAGTTACATTACGAGGACCAAATCCGTTCACGGGGATGTTGATTGGGATTTAAAACGCTGCTATGGTTTGTGATATACAAATGATGAAACAAAATGAAGGGATGCTCAATGCATTCAAAAGTCTTTTGGATGATTCATGTCTGATTCTTCAAACTGCGCGCGGGCACGTTTGATATCCTCTTGCATGAATAGCAGTTCTTCCATTCGAGCAAGTTTTTTTGCATCGGCAGACCTTGATAAAGCCCGCCGCAGGTCTTCTATGGACAGTCGGCTCTTCCGTTGCGGTCCTCCTGCCGTTTGGCACTATCTCGCGAGAGTCGTGAAATGATTGGCCAACCAACAAAAAGAACGCACGACATCGACAATAAACTCGACCAGGATCTCTTCCATCACATTCACGGTGTCGGTCGCCGGATTCCTGTCGTCTCCAAAACCATACATTAGGTTTTTGACTGAGATTCGCATGATCAGGCTGGGTGGACGCTGTTAGGAACTGTGGACGAACTGACGTTCTTTCGTAAAGAGTCCCTTGAAGTTGGCGTGCTTGCGACCGCGCCCAGTAACACCGGCGGTTGTACCTAGAGTGGCGCCTGTCTCGCGCACATACGTCGGGGTGTAAGAGGAGAAGATAGTCGGCTTTGAAAGAGGGACCGCTGATGGGGTAGCAATCGCTGTTGCGGGAGTCTGTACGGCTGATCTTGCCACCTGAGGCGTGGACTGGGTCTGTTGCTGGGGAATGTAACTATACGGGTACGGCCACGCGCCATAGCCAGTTACCCCAGAGGCATATGCGCTTTGGTAGGCCGCTGCATAACCCTGGGTTTGATATGCGCTAGGTGTTCCGGGATGGTAGGCAGCGTAAGGGTAGGATGACCCTGTAGGGTTATGTTGGTAGTGCGAGTAAGACATACAAAACTGCCATTAAATAATATTTTCTGCTACACACCACCATCCATCTCGCCTCTCTCTAAATTCCGCGCACCATCCATCATCCGTCGCACTTTTTGCCACTGCATGTCAATGATGCCACGCTCGTCGAGCCACTCCATGACCCTATCCGCATCGTGAAGGTCGCGCGGAGGTTTGATACCACCAAAATACGCGACCTTGACAAATCCCCGAGTCTCGTCCTGAGCTTCCATGATTTCCTGTTGCAAGGATTTGTAGAGTGAATACTGCGTTGCATCACCAGTCCGTCATGTATAAGCACTCTCATTCTGCATGATTGGACGAACCTCCCAGTGACTGAATTGATGATATACTTGTGTGCGCGCCGCGCAAAATCGACCGAGGTTAAACTCTTTCCTGACGTCTCGTTTTCCATCTACATCACTGTCCTCGTCCCCGTCTTCGTCTTCATCATCTTCCGAGCCTTCATCTGACTCGTCGTCGGATAAATCCTGTACATTTCCGAATCAGCAAGCTGTGGGGAGCGGATTGCGTGACGATACCTCGAAATCATACTCATCGTATGGCTTTCCACTTAGTCGCCCCAGCAATGTGGATAACCTGCCACCAAGATGGCATGCATCACATTGGGGTATCGCAAAGTCTAATTGAACCCGGGTAAACTTGGGATATGTTTCCAGGGCTTTCTTGAAGTCTGATTTCCACACGGATGATGCTACGAGTGAATCGCGCATCCCACTTAGTTTGCGGCGAGTTACTTGTAGTGGCACAGAAAGATATTCCTCCTCTGATGACATGGTAAATCATTCGCTCTTAGTGAGTGTCGAACAGTCAGACCTTTGAGAGCACGTTCGAGAAATGGGCGTCGGTCGACCAGGGGTCGTACAGCCAGATGGACAAAAAGTTGACAGACAATCTTGAACTGGTGTGTTAGGTCTTGATGAGTGCTCAAACTGAATGCGAGAGGAAGCTGCGCCGCGGGAACACCATGTGCATCATCGTTGACGATAAAACCCTCGTCATCCTCTTCACTGCTGCCATCAGTTTCGTCATGCGAGGCATCCGAACTTTCGCTGTGATGTAGCTTAGCACCCTTGAATGGAACTCCTGCTGAGCTTTCCGATTCTGAAGAAGATTCGACTACTATTTCGCCACGTTTCTTGCCTTTAAGCACACTAGGCAGTCAGTCGAACCATTGCAACATTGATTCAGTGATGCCACACTCACTCTTGAGCTTTTCCAGGTTCTTCTGAAATGCAGTCATCCTACCTCGAGAACGCAGACGACTCTCGAGCACTTGTAAGAATAGGTGTCACCAACGGATAGTGAAAGGTGTGAACTAAACTACTCACGATTTCCTGCCTCGAGTATATCGTCGTCGTCTTCCTCGGGGGTCGGAGGTCTTATACCTTTGATCAGCTTGCGTTTGCGAGGTCGAGAGTCATCCTCGGAGCCAAGAACAACCTTGTTCTTTCCTTTTCGATATCGCGGTTCTCCAATCGTGTCTTCCAGCGATTCGTCACTCATTGTGCGAGTGGGAATGGCATGAGCACCTGCGAGACTCTTCCGTCTCTTCGGACGACGAGGGGAATGGTCTTCGTCGCTGATGTCAACGAGCTCTGGCTCGAAGTGTATCGCGCCGACATCACTGTCCGTATCTAGTGCTTTATCGGGATGGCTGGACGATGAACTGGATATTTTACGTGTCCGTTTTCGCATTGAAGGACCGGGACTGGGATTCTTTGAAGGTGAAGATGGGGGCGATGAACTGAGAAATCCAAATAGTGTTTGCTGCTTGAATTTCTGAGAAGACGAACGAGACATTGCTGAGGTCAACTACGATGTGACATTGGAACACCTGGTCAACACGTATTATATTATTACTATCATTTGCAGCAGCTCTTTTGCCCGACCACGTCAGGCTGCACGAAGCTTGGCCTTCTGTGCCTTTCTAGTTTTCTCCTTCATGATCGTAGACCCGATGAACCAGCCAATTCCTGAGAGTCCGACAACAAGCAAAAATGCGGGCAACCGGACGGCCCATTCACGAGCGGGAAAGTAGTCGTGTATGGGACTCGATGCGTCGAAGAACGGCTGTGGACATGAGATGTGAACTGCAGAATGGACGATGGCGAAGGAGCACTGACGAGAAGAATGGCCCAGGTAGTGTAGTAGACAAACACGAACGCCGCGACGAGCAGCATAGAACCTCCGAGTGCCTTGTCACTCACGGCCTATCATTTCGACAGCTAACTGGCGATTGTACGACCAACTTTGAGCAAACTCACCATCGTTCAGCGTCGGCAGCTGGGGTGCGTACAGTGAGGTTAGTGTCCAAAGTTGGTTGGTTGAGTGCACCTCATTCCGGCACTCTGGCAGCTCTGCACCCTCAAGTTTTATCCATGAACTCTTATGCTTTTGCATCTCTCGCTCATGTCCCCATCCTCCTCCTACCAGTTGGCCACATTCCTAGAGCCACATTTGATGCTTATGCCGCAGAGATACGTACGTTCGAGTCCATACGTCTAGGTGATATACCCGGAGATGCCAAACATGAACGAGGTGCGCTCAACCATCAATATATATCGCTTCCCCTTATGAATGCGAATCCAGCCCGTTTCATGCCGAGTCCACTCTCGAGCGGTTGCATCCACCTGAGTTTTCCCTCCCATCCTAGCCTCCATGCCCACTCCACGTTGTCCCTATTCCGACCCTCACACTTCAATTTGGGCATCATCGGCATCGCTGCTTGTTCTTCTCATCTTCCGGTCTCGTCCGCTTTGGAACAGTTTGAGAACACGTTAGCTGAGATCTCTCCCAAAACCTCGACATTCCCGCTTGCCAAAACTTGCTTCGCCTTCCAGGATGATGAAGATCCCAATGTGGGCCTCGGAGAAAACCCTCCTGGTCTCGCTATGATCCCAAATGCGATGGGAAACAAGAAGTTGTACATTGGAACTCTGCTTGCTGATCTGTGCTCGCAAATCTTGGCTGAATTTGGATGCTTGGTGTGTGACGTTCAACTTATGCCACATCCCGTCTCACATCATTAGGTCCATATTTTGGAAACACCGTTAGGGAACGAGTACTTGAATGCCACTCTCTTCCCAACCCTGCCTGTGGCTGCAGAAATGCCATTCGCTCTCGAGTCCAACTCGCACCTCTTTCAGGCCTCATTTCCCACTCATTCAAGTCAGCCGGAGCTCATCGCATCCCATCTGTCCACCCCGACAAACAACGGGATCACTGGATTACAACGTCATTCAACATTGGGTCCACCACCAGTTAAAAAGCGCGTCAGCGCAGTGGGAACTGCCTCTTCTCACGCAAGGCTTTTTAAAGTTTACGGAGACTTCTTTCTCTTAGCGGGGAGGACACAAGATTCCAGGATTTGGTCTGTGGACCTCATTTACCCACGCATTTCATGAATGACAACCTTGAAGGTACCAGGAAGCACTGAACTTGTTTAAGACCGGAATGGACCCCGTTTGGCAAGCGTCAGCCATGGAAGGCTTGGCAGTGATTTCCGTTCTCGACTCTTGGGCCGCTGGCCAAGGACTGGTAAGTCTCTGCTGCTTTCGATGATAGTGTGCGTTATACGTCTTCACAACAGGCATCAATCAGTGATACAAAAGGCCCTTGGATGGAGATCAACGAACAACTCTCACAAGCTGTTGCCATATATCTCAAGGCCAGTGTTCCGTCAGATACCGTGCAAGATTATTCCTTGTTATCATTTGTCTACACGTCGGCTGTTCTGCGACAGACCTCGTTGCTATTCGGTGTTTGGTCATCGAAAGGCTGGGGAGCATTGGCCTTGGCATCGATGCTGCAACCGGGTGCTACGTCTTACTGGCAGAAGGTTATCTCTGATGATTCTTGGGTTAACCTTGAACGCCTCAGTGTTATAACCGGTATCACTCGTTCACAAATTGCCAGCACAGTCTCGCAAGCACACGGCCCCTGGCTACTGCACCTAGGTCCCCAAGAGCGTCTTGTCGTCTTGCGGTCCATGGCAAGTGTCTACAGTTGCCTGGGATACAAGCGTAAGCAAGCGTACGTCCTTCGGGAAACGATCAGTTGTATTATGGACTTGGTTGTCTGCGGACGTGATGAAGATTATCAACTTCGAAGGTCGGATGCTGGAAGCGCTGGCTTAGTTGTTCGCACTGCTGGGCTCCAGAATGGAGATGACAATACTCCTACAGGCAACGGGAGTTTGGCTTTCCGACCGAATGAAACTATGCAAGGGAATCAAAGTATACTCAAAACACTCACACATGCGTGCAAAGTTCTTGGTGTCGATTTGGAGTCCGTGAATGTTGCTGCACCGCCCGGCGCCGAGGAGGGGGGGAATGTCGATCCACATATTATTTCCTTTGAAGCTTTGTCATTGGCAGAGTCGCTGAAGAATTCATTCGGATGGCCGGAACTCCAGGTAGGAGTGGTGCGCGAAGCCATTGCAGTTGCTGAGGCACTTCCTGGTCAGTAAAAAATCTTGCTACCAACTGAATCTTACAGATCCGATAGATCAACTGGCTGTGGCTCGCTTTGCTTTATCTGCTCTCAAGACCATGCATTCTATCCTTGCCACCAACGATCAACGCCATCTATACCAAACAGCCTCCAGGGCACTTGTCACAACACGGCGGCGTGGTGATACGTCGATGATCGAATACTGGGCTGGACATCCTGTCCAAAGTATCGCTGTGCTACCGTGAGCACTTTTGTCTTTGGTGATTGTGCGGGCCATTAATGGAGTCTCCAGTCTCCCTTCGCATCGCATTCCGGCTGAGAAGCCGCTATCACTGGTGGCCACAAGCAATCCCACGTCCCGTACCGTCAGCATTATATCTGGCTTGAACAAAGACCTGTTTTTATACAACCCCCGAAAGTCTGTCAGCACGCAAGTAAGTTGACTGGAACGACTATCTTTCCTCCGAACAGCTAAACGGGTTCTATGACAGGGCAAAACCATTATTGTTCAGAATGAACTTGCTGAGCTGGTTATCACTCTGCGTAACCCCTTCGTGTTTGAGCTCGAACTTCATAATGTGTCATTAATGTAATTTTTTCATCCCGAGCTTCCTTTATCTTCAGCTGATCCCTTCTAGTACATCAGGGGTCGAAGTCGAATGCAGTATCATCTCGTCGATCACAATTCCCGCAAACTCTATCCATGCCATCACAGTATCTGCAATTGCTAAAAAGCCTGGCGTTTTGGTTGTCAAGGGCTGCACTGTTCATGCTCCTAATGGTGCCCCGAAGAGATTTTTCCTTCCTGTGTCCACAGAAACCGAGGAGGAGTATCAGTCACGGAGGCAGAGCATGATGATATGCGAGAGCGGGCGGACAAAGTATTCGGGACTCGATTCACGGCCATGGGACAAGGGCGGGAAACGTTTTACCAACTTCTTATCGCCATCGAAGCTGAAAGCGCGATTCTTGGAGTGTGTAGTCGTCCCAGAGCAGCCGTTACTCCGTCTGAGATGGACTTCTCTGACGCACGCGGCAGTAATGCTTTATAACGGCGAGAAGTGCGTCAGTTAATACGATGGTGTACCCATTTCCTGATCCTGTTTCCAGGTCTACCATTCGACTCACGCTTGAAAATATATCCACTCTACCAATCAATTTTTTGACGTTATCGTTTGAAGATTCCACAGTTGCTCCTGCACAAGAGGCATTGGCAGAGGGACAGCTCGGTGTTTTTGAAACATACGAAACCGAGTACGACCTCATTCATCAACAAGTCTTTTCGTGGAACCGAGACAAGGAGATCAAAATGATTAATCCAGGTCAAAAAATTGTAGTATCTGTTGCGTGCTTCGGAAAGGCCAAATGGTGCGTTTACTTCCAACTTGCATTTGCAGATTTTCACGCTCTCCCTCCAGCACTAGTGGCACCGTCCATGTATCATATGCACATGTCCGTCAGAACGATGAATTAGGAGCCACACCCGAGATTTTCTATACAAGACAACTGATATATCCGATGACGGTCACTGTGTATCGCATGCTAGAATGTCATGAGATGAACCTCATGCCTTTGGACGCACTCAGCGATATCAACGATGACATACTCCGGAGGGATGGCGACCCGCATGAATGGTGTCTATTCTCTATTGAAGTGCGGAACACATACGGCTTGCCATTCGAAGTCGCATTCGACAGGATTCAACAAGGTAAGGTTGAAATTCGACCCTTTGTAGGAAGCACACTCATCAAAGCAGATGCACCGGATGTCACAACACGCTCGGTTGTTCCACCTGGCTCGACGTCCCGGCAAGTCAAATTATGGATTCCATACTCCGAGGTTAACAGGGTCCCCTTCAAACAGAATTCTACTCCCAATCAGAAGGTTCCGGCTTTCAGACGATGCTATTTCACGACCCATTCCTACCCTGTCAGATCGCCAATTTGTCGTCTCCCAGTCCAATATGAGTGATGCAGAAGACAAGGCCCAGAGGAATTTATTTTGGTACCGCGAGGAATTACTGAACATCATTCACGGTCGTTGGAAAGAGGTCAATTTTGTCGATTGTTCACCAGCCGCGCAACCCATTACTGACTTCCCTCAGGCAAATGGTAATCGCAGCGGAGATTTGTCCCTGCGACAGCAACGCATGACAATGCATATGCTAAAGGCCCTCAAGACATATCTAACTCGTATCGATTTGTCTCTGGTGCATTGTTGTCCTGAAGAGACAACCGTCAAACTGTCCTGTGGGAAGTCCGTAGTGCCACCAAATACAGTTGTGAATATGGTGGCCAAGGTCACTAACACCGGTCGTATGTCAATCGAACCCGTATTTTTTGTTCCATGCTGACCGTGCCTCAGCTTCAACACTGGCAATAACGCTGGATTTATTGACGAGTCCGGAGGAGTATGTCCTTTTACAAGGCCCGCTGACAGACATCGTGCTGGGCCGTGTGGGAAGTGGCCAATCACAAATAGTGGAAGTACCACTCTGCTTCCTCAGTGTCGGGTACTTTGAGATTGCAGTTGAAGCACGGCAACTAGGTATCATGGGAGAGAAGGGTCGGACAGGAGTCTCTCGCTTGTGGGTAATCGTCAAGGAGGAAGACGATTCGTTGCAAACTACATTCTCAGATATTCGATAATTTCCATGGATTTGTGCACCAACTTATCTGTCAACCACTTGATTCGAGAGGCCCTGCGTCAGGTTCTAATGTTAATTCTTAAAGCCTGGCTAAAGACAGGTAACGCTGCGAATTCTCTCAACCATGAAAACCATTTGGCAAGTCCCCCCAATTGTGCCTTGGTGATTTGTGTTAGTGGGAGACAATAGCCCTATTTATACTGCTACAGGCGACAAAGACCGTCAAGACTCGGTGACACGCTGATAATTGGTCGAGATTCAGATTCAGTATAGCAAAGGAAAGAAAAAAAATCCTAGTCCCACCGAGGATTGAACTCGGGACCCTTGCATTCAATGTAACCTCATAAGTACAACGCTCTGACCACTGAGCTATGGGACTATCAATTAGTGCGCCATCAATATACATATATATATTGAACCAACGAGCGATGACAAATATTGACCTGTGCAGGCCTATGAAGAGTCTAGTGGCATACATGTTATGGATTAAGAAGCCGTGTTTCCTCCTCACATCCATTGTTGGAGATGCGTAAAAACCTTGTCCCGGTTCTCCTTCCTTGTTCTTCTGAGTGTGTAATCCACAAGATCGCTTTCAGTTCGCTCTCAGAAGATCGCAGCTCGCTAGAAATAAAGTCTTCGACTAGCGCTGTTGACTGAGGATCAAGTGCAGAGGTGGGTTCTGGAACGAATAAGAAACTCAGTCAGGCTGGGTCGAGAGGTACCGAGACTGACCATCCAACAACAGCACTTCTGCAGTATTTAAACCGAGTGCGGTGGCCAGTGCAATCCGTTGAGACTCCCCACCACTCAAATTTGTCCAGTTCCGGTCCCAAAGTTCCTCATCGATTCCCCAGTTTTTGCCAATTTCGATTGGGTATGTCAGTCCGCTACCGTCACTGACAGACTTGGGGACCCTGCGAGAGCTGAAAGACGAGATAACTGCGAGAAAGTCTCGCGGGGTACCCGACAGCAATGAAGGCCTCTGTGGGACGTAAAATACTTTCGTCCTGAAGAGGGGTACACCTATGAGCCGCTCCTCCGTAAGCATAGGCTGGAACCTCACAATCGCATTACTAGTACATACCAAATGACTTGGCGGTGCTAGAAACAAATTCATCATGCTTCTGATACGTTTCATGAGCGCAGAACGCCTACCGTCCTCTATACAGAACCTGGCCGTTGTACACGTTTAAATGAGAAATACACTTCAACAAAGTGGTTTTCCTACTTGAAGGGTCAGAGGAGCTTCGTTGCCGACTCAGTATTAGCCGACGTACCCCGACCCACTCTTCCCTTGTAACATGATCACATCACCTTCGTTGACGTCGAAGTTGAGCTTGCTGAAGATAGTGTGCTCCTTGTCTTTAGCGCAACTGACATCGCGAATTTGCAGTAGCGTCGTCATGGTGTCTAGCGAGTGACAAGTTGGAACGCGTATGAGGGCCACGACAACTGTTACTACATCCCACGGTAAATATAACTTGATGTTGAGATGAGGGTGACCGTATTAGTGTCCTAATAACATGAGTCTAGAGGTAATCACTTCATATCTAGGGCTGAGGAGACATTCCCATCTCTTCCGGGGTCAAATTCGAGCTCTCAATCATTACACCGACACCAACTTTAGCAGCATTCTAAACCTCATAGTTAGTATAGTATCACGATAAACACATAGGAATTCACCTTGAAGTGGTCGATCTCACCGGAGACCAGAAACGCGAAAGTTGGGGCAAATCGTTGCTCAAGCAAAGCCGAAACTTTACCAGTGGAGTCCAATTGTGCTCTGAAAGTTGCCATTCGAAGGTCGTACTTGGCACCCAAAGTTGCTATGGCATCTCGTCTCTGCTGTCCTGCGATCACCTGAAGATCTGCTGCCACCTCCACCTTTTCGCTCAGTTTTTGCCAGTAGGTGGTCTGTAAGATACCAGCGGGTTGTAATTGAGCAGTAGCAATCCAGTTCTTGTTGGCCCCTGTATACTTGGCAAGGTAGGATGTTGCGAACTCGGTCAACTCTGGTGTCTGTCGTTGATATAGTGTCTCAAAACCAAGTGCGAGGCCCTTTGTGAGGGACTGGAAGTAGCTTCCAATGTATATACCGGTGAGGTCGGTTGGTGATGGATTAACAGCTTTGACGTTAAGGGAATAGTCTTGACCTTGGTAGTCTTGTTCAAGCTGTAACATGCTATGCCCGATCTGTTGGGAGAGCTGCACGCGAAGGGAGGAAATCAGTAAATTGAGCGATGGTGAAAGATGAACCTCACCTGGGCTTGGACCTTGGTAATGCATGTCTCTGACCAACCTTGGTTCAGCCTAGCGTTCACATTGCCCTCGTGATCCACGCTTCCTTGCAACAATACCTAAAAGTCGCGTGAGGCGATATGAGAGGCTGACAGAGGCTGGCACGTTACACTGTTTGTCGCAAATACGGCACCAAAGTTATACGATGGTGCCGCCACCTGAGAGCCAAGGTTGAAAGAATGTGATATTTGGAACGCGGGGTTAATGGAAAGATTCTTGGAGAGGTCCGCCCTAGCACCATCAAACATAAAGTTTGTCAGGTGGGTCACTGACGACAAGATTAAGGTCAAGGGGAGGATGAGAAGTACTCGGGAGACATACATTTGACTTCCTTCTGCAAGTTCTCGACCGTGCCGGGATTCGGAAGATCCAACGACTTTCGCCATTGAGTAAAGCGACCATAGAGAGGGGAAATGGCGGACAAGTAGGAGGTCCTTTTTGGTGGTTGAGAGAACGACGACAAAGGGTCATCAAGACCAGGTTTTTCAAGAGTAGAGGCCATGGAGAGCTCGAATTAAAGACGCGGCGAAATTGAGCAACTTGAAAAAATCGACCGTGAGCAAACGCTACCAAATTCGGTCGTTAACTACTAGTCTAACGGGTGACCCAGGATGATGGCCAACGCTCAAAGTTGACGAACGAGCGCTAGGAACGCTAGCAAAGGGCTAATGAGCGAGTTACCGATTGAATGGCGAGACAAGCCCGGTCAATCCGGCGAGGCGCGCAAAGACAGCGACCTCGACTTGGTGACCATGATAATGATTCAGACATGTTATTCGTGTCGATCTTGTTTAACCATCCTCCTGTGATATATTTAAATAGCGTATCAACGTGGCGCACGTTCTCGAGCCCATGCAACCAAGTCCAGTTTGAACGGTGGCAACTGTCAACACGAGTGTTACCAAGGGCGCCATCAACTTACTTCGTCGCCTGGTTTCAAAGCTCAGATTTAGCAAGAGTGGTAGTGAGCGGTGCCGCCCAATTGGATAGCCAGCTGCTGCGCATTTCCCGAATCTCCAATAAAGTGTCACGATTGATTATGATCACTCATTGCCTCGGGTGACTGCGGTTATAAGGCGACGTGGTTCCACGTAAACTCTTATTCGCTTCTTCCTATAGTCGCTCTTCCTCCCAGAGACGCTACTTCCCCTGATGGCCCTCCCATTGACTGCCTCTCAGAAGCGATCGATACTACTTGCAGTCACTGTTGTGGTGAGTTTGTCCGTGATGAGTGTACTATTTGACTCGACGTTCCAACCCCCTCCAAGTTCGGCCTATGCTTTCTTCTAGGCTCCGGACGCGGGTCAGCTACCCTGAGCCATTATTCAGACAACTGGAACCCCCAAGACCGAGAAAGCACTATAGGCTACCCTGACGTCGACGATTCTCCTCCCCTTACCCTCTCTCTTTCTCACCCTGCGACGTCGTCGGCTCCGCAAGATAGCACACCAATCCCTCCCGCCCATCTTTTCCTTGATTCAAAAATCACAGATGATAATCCGCCACCCCGGCGTGCTAACGCAACCCTCCTCATTCTCGCGCGGAATAGCGATTTGGATGGCGTCATTCAGAGCATGGAACAAGTGGAGGCCAAGTTTAACCGCAAGTTCAATTACCCCTGGGTTTTATTAAACGATGTAGAGTTCTCGGCCGATTTCAAAAGGTTAGTTAGCGAGGGCTACATGAGACCGCCTATTCTGGTGTACTGACCCAGTAGTAGACGTGTTAGCGTGTTGACTGACGCACCTATTTCTTTTGGTGTCATCCCTCACGACCACTGGTTCCAGCCCGATTGGATCGATGAGCAACGTGCACGAGAGGGTCGCGACAGGCTAGTGAGGCAGAACATTATATATGGCGGTCAGTTCAATCTCCTTTGTCACATACATCGCACGGCGCGCTCAACACAGGTATTTTCAGGCAGTGTATCGTAAGTGCGCTCATATCCACACACATCACATGAGTGCGCTAATATTATATACACTACTCCAGATATCGTAATATGTGCCGTTTCAACTCCGGTGTAAGACCCCGTTGAAGAGCGTGACGCATTTCGCTGACCTTGCATTGCGTAGTACTTTTTTCGACACGAGTTACTTCAACCATACAAGTGGTATTGGAGAGTAGAGTAAGCGATCCCTGGATCATCGATCATCGTCGCACTTGTTCTGACATATCGCCCAGGCCTGATGTTAGATACTTTTGTGATCTCGATTATGACCCCTTCTTGTTTATGGAGGATAGAAACAAAATTTACGGTACGTACCAACCCATCGTTGATCAGGCCATGCTTCCCACTCATACATCTCCTGGTTTAGGTTTCACAATATCTATGCCAGATTGGGAGCCGACGATACCAACCTTGTGGAGCTCTATCCGAGGTGCGGAGAGACATTCGTCACGTGTGATGCCACAAGAAATGTTGACTGGCACCGAATAGAATTCATCGCAGAAAATCCACAGTACTTGCATCCCGATAACTCCATGGATTTTTTGTCCGATAATTCTGGTGAGACCTATAATTTATGTCATTGTGAGCAGATTTTCTCTAGACGTGAGAATCCAGTACACTCACCATCTCAATTAGTTTGGAGTAACTTTGAGATAGCCGACATGGACTTCTGGAGAAGCGAGGCATATACGAAGTATTTCGAATTCTTGGAGGAAAAGGGAGGATTCTACTATGAGGTGAGGCCTTGTACACACCCCCTTTTGTTCATGAGGTTCACCACATGCGCCATAAGCGTTGGGGAGATGCACCTGTCCACAGCATAGCTGTGTCACTATTCGCTGGCAAGAATCAAATCCACTTCTTCAAAGACATTGGCTACAGACACAGTCCATTCCAACACTGTCCGCAAGGATCGGAGTGGAAGAAAGGGCATTGTTCGTGTGACCCTAACGATAGCTTCGGTATGAGTAACTCCATTGATCCGATGAGCGGGTGCTAATGCCACTGGACTCGTCATAGACTTTTCGCAAAACTCGTGTTTGAAGCATTTCATGCGCTTATTGTAAATATAAGTCGTGTCTTCCGGGTATTTATTTAGACTATCAAAGATTCAAGATGGTCGTGTGTAGTTACTGTACTAGTTGGCAACGAATCAACTTTGCGACAAGTTTGAGAATGGGCACGTGACCGTTGTGCAAGGGGTGACTGCGGCATGGGCACGTACGAGTTTGCGTTTGTACGTCCCCGCCTACACTGCACCGAGTCACATTTTGGTTTGCTCGCAAAGATGATGACGCCTATGCGTTATGTCCTCCTTGCCCTTGGCATAATCGTAAGGCCCTGTACACACTCTCGTACACACGCACCTCACCAAGTCTACAACTAGGTCGGACTACACTACATACTCAGCTTCACACACGAGGACTATAGCAAGGCCACGTCCGTGTCGCGCCTCACAGATTACATTTCGAGTTCTGGCCCCCCGTATAGGGAGACTGTGCCAGACCAGTACTACAAACCAGCCGAGCCTGTTCATATACCAGATCGAAAGGCAAACGCTACCTTTGTCATGCTAGTGCGGAACAGCGACCTTTCTGGTATCATGAGCAGTATGAGGCAGATCGAGGATAGGTTCAACCGGAAGTTCAACTACCCTTACGTCCTCCTCAATGACGAACCGTTCACAGAAGACTTCAGGAAGTATGACATCCATTAAATCCGTGGTTTTTGCTTATGATTTTGATTTCTTTGGCTAGGCACATTTCAGCACTCACTGATGCTGAAGTGGAATTCGGTTTGATTCCAAAGGAGCACTGGGTACAACCTCCTTCGATTGACGAAGAAAAGGCAACCGCGGCTCGTGAAGATATGGTCAGGCATAATGTCATCTATGGTGGTGCGTGTCTAGCTCCAAATCACAGTAATATGTCATTCAACACGCCATAATTTTCAGGAAGCGTGCCGTGCGTTGGGAATTTTCTATCGTTTTGACATCCTAACGGCGCCTATCAGTTACCGAAATATGTGTCGTTTTAACTCAGGGGTACTTATAATGGAAGTGTCTCATTAAACATATCTAACATCTTGTAGTTCTTTTACAGACAAGAACTCCTCCAGAAATACAGGTATTACTGGAGGGTGGAGTAAGTGTTGTCCTCTGACTCGCTCCCATGGATTGATTATCTCTCTTGTAGACCTGATGTCAAAATTTTCTGCGATGTCGACTATGATCCTTTTTTGTTAATGCAAGACCAGCAAAAAGTCTATGGTGAGATCTCTCCACGTGCATCAGAAAACCCCTTAATATATCTTGCGTGAATACAGGGTTCACAATCTCGCTGTATGAGTACCCCGACACTATCCCCACCTTGTGGCATCGTGTCAGAGGTATGCTCGCTAGCTGAAATTCCGTCGCGTCACAAAAATGAATCTTTTTAGCCTTCATCAACGAAAACCCCAAGTTGATACCCGCCGATAATGCCATGGCTTTCCTGTCCGATGACGGAGGAGAATCCTATAATCGCTGTCATTGTGAGTTTATGTACATGTTTATACATGCCCTTTTCTGATTGCTCATGGCGAACTTCATGATTGCAGTCTGGAGTAATTTTGAGATAGGCGATATGGACTTCTGGAGAGAGGAAGCCTATTCCAAGTTCTTCGACTATTTGGATGAACATGGTGGTTTCTATTACGAGGTGCGTTAGAATCGTTAGACACTTGGGA